>RJWJ010040808.1:0-13805 GCA_004363605.1 Indri indri
GAAATCTATTTGAAAATGGTCAAGTCATTCTTCTTGTATTCGATGTCAGATTTCTTCACATTTAATAAAAGAACAGATAGTACAATGGTTAAGAACCCAGGCTCTGGAAGTAAGCATAGCTGGGTTCAAATTTTACCTCCATGAACTACACTTTTCTCAAGCCAAATATGGGCACCCCTTCTTAAAATAAATATGAAATTTAATGATAAAATACACACAAAGTACTGAATATGGTGCCTAGCACATCCAGACATCCAGGGAACTTAGTAATTATAAGCTATCGCTATTATTGTATATTAGGTTGTAGGTGAGCTCCTTTTCAGCTAGGGATAAATAGTTAGAGATTGAGTCAACTTCCTTGAATTTACACCAATACCAGCAAACATATTTAGAAGATTAGTTCTAACACTTGTAATCATAATATGTTTATTTTAAAGGTGAGTTTCATAATTTTTTAAAATTCCATCTATCTTTTTATTTTATTTTATTTTTGTGCTGTGAGGTTAAGGACAATTTTTTTTTTTTTTTTTTTGTAATTCTATGTACAGTAAGGTGGCCCTTGAACAACTTGGAGGTTAGGGGCACTAACCTCCCTCACAGTCAAAAATCCACACAAAACTTTTGATTCTCTCCAAATTAACTACTAACAGCCTACTGTTGACCAGAAGCCTTACTGATAAATTAACACATACTTGGTATGTTATATGTATGTTGTGCTGTATTCTTACAATAAAGTACGCTAGAGAGAAGAAAATGTTATCAAGAAAATCATAAGTAAGATAAAATAAGTTTATAGTACTATACTGTATTTACGGATGCCATAAGTTTACCTCATCCATTTACAAGGTGAATCATCTGTCTGAAGTGGTGGGCAACCACAGCTGCAGAGTTTAATCTATGGAACATAGCAAGCCATTCGACTTTTTCTTGTAATGTCGTGACTTTTCCCTGCTTCTTGTGAGCATTTCCAGCATCACTAGAGGCACTGCGTACGGGTCCCATGGTGTTACTCAAGGTTTACGGTATTGCACTAAACATGGTGAAAAATACACGAGAACCACAGGGATCCCTTTTTACTGTGATACCCAATTTGCTGGATAGGCAACTGCTCATGCCAGATGATTAGCATCACACAGCCTTTATACTCACAACACTTGAGCTCATTGCCATAGCAACAGGGGGTGGCTACAAAATTATTACAACAGTACTGTATGTATGTACTACAGTTAACTTTCTGCAGTTATGATTGAATACTGCGTATTTATGTTTGTTTAGGTTTCTCTCAGCTGCGCATGGTGCCATATATGAATGGTGTTTATGTGCATGAGTTTTGATAAATTTTAACTTTTTATAACAAATTTGTGTATTTTATGATAGTAAATGATAAAATGGACTAGTATCTACACATATTTTATGCCTTTATGGCATATCTAACTTTCTCTTAATTTTTTGAATATTTCTAGGCTACGTAGTTTGTCTGCAAGTTTTTTCAAATTGTCACAAATCTCCAAAAAATTTTCAAGTATATTTATTGAAAAAATCTGCATGTAAATGAACCCACGAAGCTCAAAATTGTGTTGTTCAAGGGCCAATTGTATTACAAAGTCCTCGTAGAAATGTTTGAGGTCTTACCGATTTCTTTAGTTTGGCATTTTTGAAGTAGCTACTATATAATAGTATATGTCTTTAGAATATTCACTTGTGTCAAAATTATTTTTTAAAAGTATAAACTTCTATACAAATATTAGTGGCTATTTTCAGGGAAGTCATTTTTTCTTTCAAATATTCTATGGATGCAAAGATTTAAGACCATAGGCAGTAAAATTCATAGTCCAAAAGGCTATCAATCTTCAGGTAGCCTGAAGGACATGGCATATTGTCAGTGCTTAATAATAATGAATCTTACCATCAATGTTGACCTTTTTCTTTGCTTCTGCAGTTTTATATGCCTTGTACAGAAGATGTGCCAACTTGTGGAGATAGTTGTGCAAAGTACTTGAATGTGGAAGTCATAGATGCTCACTATGTTGTCACTGAGGTCCCTGCACAACAAGTAAGTTGGAGGTAGACCAGTTCCAGGATTGGTTCATTCAGTGACAGGTCATCAAGGACCCCGTTTCTGCTTTCCATTCCACCATCCTCTCGCTGTTTGCCTTTCTGATAATTCCCCATCCAAACACGAAAGTGTACGAAGGGAGAACAGGTGACTGGCTTAGGTTTTATTTATAAATATCCCTCCATGAAAGAAGAAGGGAAATTTCTCTCCACCACAGACTTGGCCCTTCAGAGTACCCCCATCTTTCCAAGAGAGTCATATCATAATTTTGGTTAGAGGGATAGTCAATGTGCACATTCTGACAACGATTTAGATGTTATTCAGAACTGAGTCGGAAGTTAAACTATGATTTATATTCCCTTTCTTGTACATCTTCATGTTTTCCCTAGAGTTAATAATTGCTTATTTGTTTATTTTTCAACATACTACTGATTCAATCACAAAGTCTTGGTCAATCATCTAAATTCTTCTCAAAATATTTGGAAACATCAGGTATTTGTCAAATCATAGTCCTGAAGAATTTTCTCTTGGAGACTTCTGACCGGTTCTGATCTGAGATGGCTGCCATTTTGGGCTCTTTCTCTAACATCACCCATGATGTTCTCTTTTCCTGCCTCTTCCGTTAGCTCTTCTCCTTCTTGGTTTGCTCCCTAGTTTTTGCTCCCTAGTTTTTTGTGGCACGCACCTCCAATGACCTTCCTAAGAAAGAATGAATCAGAGGAAAATTTATGAGATCTTAAAAATGCCTTTATTTTATCCTCATTTAATTGATAATTTGGTGGGTATATAATTGAAGGTTGAAAATCATTTTGCTTCTGATATTTTTGAAGACATTTCTCCATTTTCTTTTAGTTTCCAGTTTTGCTGTTGAACAGTTCAGAGCTATTCTGATTAATGATCCTTTTTTCACGTAAGTTGTTTCCTTTTCTTCCTAGACATTCATAGAATCTTATCTATGTCTGCTGTGTTATAAAATTTTGTGAGAATATGCCCTGATGTGAGTCTATTTTTATCTATGTTGATGGCTACTCAGTGGACTCTTTCGATTTCCTTTAGTTTTGGGAAATTTTATCAGTTTCAGTGATGATTTTTTTGCCTCTGTGGTTTTTTTTCCACATTATAAATCTTTTTAAAATTGTCAATATAATGAGGAAAAAAGATCAATTTTAAAAGTTTCCATTTTCAATTCTTTGGTTATTAGTGATAGAGAGTAAATTTTCATGTCTTTACTGTTTTTATTTCCTATGTTAGTTATCTAACACTGCCTAGCACACAGTATGTGTTCAACAACTTTTTGTCAAATGAATAAATGATTGCTCAAAGAAGCACCCCAGATTCCTTCACCACCCCGGCTTTCTCCCATCTCATTGTGTCAATTTACAAACTTGAATTTACCCAACACTCATTTTCTCAGCCTCTGATGTGGCTTTTGCAATTTTCAGGCTGCTGAGAGTTGCTGGAGAAAATCACAGATGTCTGTCAGGGGGATCCACCCAAAATTATATTACCAAACTTCACATGTGCCTCAGTCATGCTTGAAAATCCTTGTATTTATCTCATGTTTCCTCTCCAGCAAATTCCACACTGTGATGTTCTAAAGTTTCCTATTTGGACTTACATAGAGTGAGATTTTGGGCTCACCCACAGCCAATGTTTGGACTCCAGCAATTGTTTTCATTTTTGCAATAGGTTCTTTTCAGCTCTTATTTTGTCCCTACTCGTGTTGTCCTCTCTTTTGCTCACCTGCTTCTAATTTCAGCAGTCTGGCTGAATTTTAAGTCTATTCACAAGCTGCCTTAAATTATTTTTTTAAAACAGAGGCATTATGAGTTTTTATTTTTTAATATCCTAAAGTAATTTTAAAGCCCTTTGTAAGCTTTTTGAAGTTTACAGATGAATGTATAATATTTCATTATATGATAATGTACTTAGCATTTACTGATGTTGGACATACATATATTTTTCCATTTATTTTGTTAGTACAAAAACCTTGGAACATAACCATTATTTTGCATTCCTGCAAAATCCTTAGGATAGATTCCTAGATTTATCGAGGTCAAAAAGCTTAAGCACTTTAAGACTTGTTAATGGAAAAAGACTCAAACTCCGTAAAATAATTTAAAGAGGTTTATTCTGAGCCAAATGTGTGTGACCCACCCAGAGCACATGGCCTCAAGAGATCCTGAAAAAATGTGCCCATGGTGGCTGGGTTACAGTTTGATTTTATACATTTATGGAGACAGGAATTACATATAAGACCCTAAGTCAATACCTGAAGGACATACATTGGTTTAGCCTAAAAAGATGGGATATCTCCAACAAGGTGAGACTTACAAGTTATGGGTGGGTTTAAAGATTCTTTGATTTGTAATTGGTTTAAAAAAATCAAGCTTTGTCTAAAGGTTTGGTATGTTTTAACTTAAATATGTTTGTTAATCAGAGACAAGCCACCAAAATTCATCATCTCCATTCTATCATCTCCATCTGTTATGGAAATTGATGGCGTGCAAGTGTGGTTTGAGCTTTGTCTTGTATAGCCTTAGGCTTGTTAATGATTTAACATATTACTGTTACAAAGAGTATCCCCAAAGAGGGAGGGAAGCATGGCAGAGCCATGACAGAAGCCTGCCCGACCTCCCTTCTCATGGCCAACAACTCAGCTTTAGGGTTTTTCTAGGGTATCCTTGGCCAAGAGGGGGTCCATTCAGTCAGCTGAGTGGCTTAAGATTTTATTTTAGTTCAGACTCATGATAAATGTTGCCAAATTTCTTTGCAGAAAAGTTGCACTGGTTTATGTTCCTATTACTCACAGTGACCATTTCATTATATCCTCGCCAGGACTAGGTATACTCATTTTATAATTTTCTGCAACTGGACAGACAAAGAATGTTACTTCATTTTTACTGCATCTCTTTGATCATTTGTGCGTGAGACATTTTCACATATTTCTTAGCTATTTGTACCTTTCTTTTTGTGAATGGCTTACTAATTTTTTTCTATCATCTACCATGATATTCATTTCCCTAATCTTTTTGTCTGTGTTCTTGATAAATTTCACATAGTAATTATGTGTAACATTTGCCAGAAGTAATTTTCTAGTTTGATAATTGCCTTTTTATTCTGTTTTTGCTTTTTATATGTATATACTATTTTAAAATCTTGTTAGAGCTATGTATCTTTGTCATTGGGAACTTTGTCTTTATTTTTAATCTTAGAGAGTCTTCTCTGATAAAGAAATATGATAATGTCTCCTAGTTTTTGTTTTTAATAGTTTAATTTTTTTTTTTTTTTTTTGAGACAGAGTCTCACTCTGTCACCCAAGCTAGAGTGCAGTGGCATCATCGTACCTCGCTGCAGCCTCCAACTCCTGGACTCCTGCTATCCTCCTCCTGCCTCAGCTTCCTGAGCAGCTGGGACGCCACCACATCCAGCTTATGTTTCTATTTTTTTTGTAGAAATGGGATGGAGTCTCACTGGCATTCAGGCTGGTATCCAACTCCTGGCCTCAAATGATCTTCCTGCCTCAGCCTCCCAAAGTGCTAGGATTACAAGCGTGAGCTACCATGCCCAGCCTTAATAGTTTAATATTTATAGAAGTTATTCTTCATATAGTGGCATGTGTTATTATATAATTTTCTACCAACTAGTCTACCAATTACTCCAGCTTTGAAGTTTTACCTGGATCAACAAATAATATCCCTTCCCCCTTATGAGTTGGAAACCAGTTATGAGACACACATAAAATGTAGGTAGGTATTGTCTTCTTTATTTCTGATTAAAGCTGATTAGAATGAGTAATTTTAGATAAGCAGCAGAAAGAGTCTGCTAATATACCTTACCCCTGGATTAAGCTGCCTAGCCAGCCCAATCCTAGGCCTTGTCAGACCCCTGCTGAATCCTATAAGGGCAGGAGCAGAAACTGCTTCTTTTTTGTTTTTGTTTTTGAGACAGAGTCTCACTCTGTTGCCCTGGCTGGAGTGCTGTGGCATCAGCCTAGCTCACAGCAACCTCAAACTCCTGGGCTCAAGCGATTCTCCTGCCTCAGCCTACCGAGTAGCTGGGACCACAGGCACACGCCACTGTGCCCGGCTAATTTTTTCTATTTTCAGTTGTTTGGCTAATTTCTTTCTATTTGTAGTAGAGATGGGGTCTCGCTCTTGCTCAGGCTGGTCTCGAACTCCTGAACTCAAGCAATCCTCCCGCCTCGGCCTCCCAGAGTGCTAGGATTACAGGCGTGAGCCACCGTGCCCAGCCCAGAAACTGCTTCTTTAAGGGACCACGGAGCAGAGGGCAGACCAGCATGAAGCCTCTCTGCAGTCAGACTGATTCTGAGAGACAAGAGGAGTCTGAGCCACACACTTTATTTCTTTTGACCTCATCAACCCATTACTTCCCTCCTCCTAAATCAAGGAGGAGAAAGTGAGGACTTGGAAGAAAAGCCGAAAGTGTGACACTCATTGAGGACGTGTACATAGAAACACACACTCAGGAAAACAGTTTCTCTCCATTCCCTCAGTCCCACACCCACCCCCCACCAATATCTAGCACCATTCATTGGAGAATCCTTCCCTTTCTTCCTGTTTTGGGATGCCATCTTTATCATCATCATCTTATATATTCTATGAGCTATTTTTGGCCTATATATTCTGTTTGACTAAACTATTATAGCAGGAGAAACAAATTGATAACATTATTGTTATATTCTGTTATGTTTTGCTTTCGGGGGAAAGCTAATCTTTCTCCATCACCCTTTTATTTTTTCCTCAGAATGTATTAGTTAATATTGCCTGTTTGTCCTCCAGATGTACTTTGGAATGATTTTGTTATATTCCAAAAATAACCCCATTGGGATTTTGATTGGAATTATATTAGAACTATAAATTAATTTGATAAGAATTGACATCTTTATAAGATTCAGTTCTCCTACCCAAGAATATGGTATGGCTCTATTTATTGAAGTCTTCTTTTATATCTTGTAGTAAAATCTTGTTATGTATTCATATAACTCTTTTATATTTCTTGTTAAGTTATTCCTAGGTCTTTCATCTCTATCGTTGCTATTGGGAATGCAATATTTTTTTCCATTATGCTTTCTCTCTGGTTATAGTTAGTATCTAGAAAGTCCAGCAATTTTTATATATCTATCTTTATATGTGTGTATCTTTCATATATTAAGTCATTCTTTTCACTCTTTTATTAATGTCAATACTTTCCCATGTAATCTCCTTGGGTTTTCTAGACTGGAGCTTTCCAACGGGTGTGCCACATGTGGTCCACTGGCATGATGAGAACGGGGATGCCTGGTGCTCTGTGAGATACTGACTGTCCCAGCAGTCAAGGAAGGTGTCTAGGGCAGCCACATGCCACCTGCAATCAAGAGGCTCCTGGGAGGCCCTTGAGAGAACCCTAAGCAAAATATTTATTATGTTTAGTCACCATTAGCAATGAGCACAGTTCGCCACATCAGCATTCTGTGCTTGGTGGCCCCATGTTAAACTCAGCCAAAGAGGTGCTCTACAGATGGGATAACTCCACAGGGCCAGTGGCAGAACTGCCTCTGTGCCATGTGGTCAAGGGTCTATGGAACTACTAGAAGAGTTTGGGTTCCAGGTGCCCACCATACCTGGATCACAACCCAGGGTGAATTGGTTAGGGGATTGGGAGATGCTTCACCAGCTAGCAGTGTAGAATCTTTGTCCTGACACTAAGCAGATACTGCCACTTGTAGCTGATGGGTTTTTCTGTGCCATCCAAGCTATTTGCAGGATGAGTATAAATAACATATGCCCTTTCTTCACATTAGTGCTTCATTACTACTTTGAAGTACATGATATGAAAAGTTCTGCTTTTAAAAATCTATCTGCATTATCACAACAAATTTCAATGTCACATTTGTCTAGAAAAGAATAAGAGAGCCGTTAGGTTCTCTTGGCAACTGTTGTAAATTTTAAAGATTAAAAAAATTTAAATCAGCAACTAATATAAAGTTTCTCATTCATGTTGACTAGCAAGAGATGATCTTTAAAAAGTTGACATTAAGAGATGTTTATAGCCCTTTCAGGCATATAATCTTATATTAAAGTTATGTCCACAGAAGTAAGCCTAAGTTTTTAGGTAACCAATTGAGAACATTTTACTTGGAAGTTTCATATAAATTCAATATTTACTATCTTCCCTCTTACTTTACATTTTATTTTTATTATCATAATTATATAATACAAAAACATAATCGATTTTTTCACCAAGCCACAGAAAATTGTCTCCAAATTCCCTATGGTTTACTCCAATATATCTTACAGATATTAACATTTTATTCAGGTACCATAATGTGGAAAATGTTGGGAATCACTGTCCGAGAACAGCAATTGTATCATCTGGAAATTATGAGAACCTTGAATATTATTTGATAATAATTAGACTTTTAATTTCTGCTTTAAGCTATTGCACCAGCAAGAACGTCTACCAAAAAATAGAAAACAAAAAAATCCCACCACCACCACAAAAAATACCTGTGGGTTTGGGCCAATCACTTCCTGCCCTCTGCAAGGCCATGTGCCATCGGCCATCCCATTTCTCCCCTGAGTCATGAACCTCTTCTTCTCTGCTGTCTACCCCTCCTCCCTTCAGCTGAAGAAGCAGAATCAATACCAATCACCCTGATTCATCATTATGCATTGTATACATATATCAAAATATCACATGCACACCAAAAATATGTACAGTTATGATATATCAATGAAATAAACAGAATCGAATTCTCCATCTTAAAAAAAGAAAGAATCATTCCATCAGATTTTCATTCTCAAGCAAGTTTAACCACCAAACTGTCTCAAAAAATGTTTGCACTGACTTTCTCCCTTTCCACTGCTCTTAATTACTCCTCAATTTAAGTCTCCTGCTCTGGCCATGCTACCAAAATGACCTCAGATGATTGTCTCCACCTTGCAAACCCCCTGTGATCTCTTTAGAGTCCTTATCATCCTTGACACCTTTGCTGACCATCCTCCTTCCCCCTTTTTAAAAGCTATTATTTATTCAGCACTTACTATGAGTCAGGTATTATACTAAGTGCTTTATTTAGATTATCTCATTCAATCTTCTTGACATCCTTATTTTTAGTCTTATTCCATCCATTTTACAGATGAAGAAACTGAGACTCAGAAAGATAAATAAAATTCCCAAGGTCACGTGATAAGTAAGGGGTAATATCGTGCATTTAGATGTCTCAAAATTTTTTAATCCTTGTTTGTCTTCTATGAATTTTTTTTGGCCTTGTTCCTTGTTCTTACCCTGTATCTATATTGCTCATTTTCAAAATTCAGAAAGTTTTCAGTCATTATTATTCAAATATTTTTTTCTGAAATTTACTCCTACTTTCTTTCTGAGACTCTGATAATATAAATTTGGATTTTTGATGCTCTCCTTCAGGAAAGACAGAACTTCTTCTCTTCCTACCCTTGATTATGATGCTAAGCACTTTATAAATTCTTTCCCTAGGCCAATGTCTATAACACCAGTGAGAATGGCCTTTATCAAAAAGTCACCAAACAATAAATGTTGGCGTGGATGCAGAGAGATAGAAACACTCATACACTGCTGGTGGGACTGCAAACTAGTACAGCCTCTGTGGAAAGTAATAGGGAGATACCTCAAAGAGCTACAAGTAGAACTACCATTTGATTCAGCAATCCCACTACTGGGTATTTACCCAAAGGAAAAAAAAAGACATTCTATAAAAAAGAGATCTGCACTCGAATGTTTATAGCAGCACAATTCACAATTGCAAAGATGTGGAAACAACCCAAGTGCCCATCAATCCATGAGGATTAATAATATGTGGTATATGTATACCATGGAGTACTACTCAGCCACGAAAAACAATGGTGATCTAGCACCTCTCATATTATCCTGGATAGAGCCGGAGCCCATTCTACTAAGTGAAGTATCGCAAGAATGGAAAAACAAGCACCATAGGTACTCACCATCAAATTGGTATTAACTGATCAACACTTATGTGCACATATAGTAGTAATAGTCATCGGGTGTCAGGCAGGTGGGAGGGGAGAGGAGGGGATGGGTATATTCACACCTAATGGGTGCGGTGTGCTTTGTCTGGGGGATGGACACACTTGAAGCTCTGCCTCAGGTAGGGCAAAAGCAATATATGTAACCCAAATATTTGTACCCCTGTAATATGCTGAAATTAAAAAAACAACTCTTGGATAACGAGATTTGATGAGCTGTACACGCAGAGGCGCTAGGAGGGTGCACACCCAGAGAGAGCATGAAAGCTCCATGTCCCCCATACTTTCCCCTGTCTATTTCTTCATCTGGCTGTTCATTTGTATCCTTTGTAATATCCTTTATGATAAACCAGCAAATGTAAGTAAAGTGTTTCCCTGAGTTCTGTGACTGTTCTAGCAAATTACTGAGCCCAAGGACAGGGTGTTGGGAACCCCAGTTTATAGCCAGATGTTCAGAAGCAGGTAACCTGGACTTGAGATTGGCATTTGAAGTGGGAGCAGTCTTGTGGGACTGAGCCCTCAACCTGTAGGATCTGGCACTGTCTCCAGGTAGATGATGTCACAATTGAATTAAATATTATAGGATACCCAGTTGGTGTCCACTGAAGAACTTCTTGATATATGGGGGGAAAAAAACCATACATCTCATCACAGAAGTATTCTGTATTGAGTGTGAGAGGAGAACAGAAAAAGTCTGTTTTTTTCCTCTTACACAATCTATATTATAAAGTCTTATAAATAAGTAGTGAACATTCTTATACATAATCATTGTCTAAATCTCTGATTAATGCCTTAAACTGCATCCCTAGAAGTGGAATTGTTTGATGAAAATGTGTGCTATTTTTAAAGGATTTTGATAAGTACTTCAAACCTGCTTTCCAAAAAGGTTGCGAATTAATTTATACTCTCCTAGCCTCAAGCAGCCCTCTCACCCTATTATATTTTAAGAGAGTAGCAAAAATATGCTGGGTTCATATCCTAGCTGTACTATCTTAGGAAAATTATTTAATCTTGCTAGTGCTAAGTTTCTTTGTCTGTAAAATGGGGATAGTTGCTATGAGGTTGCTATGAGGTTGCTATGAGGATTAAATGAAATGATAATGTAAAATAATCTAGTATAGTCCCTGGCACCTAACGTGTAGTCAATAAATGTTAGCTACTTTTACCAGTAACCAGTAATATCACTCTTCCCCAAATCATTACTTCCCAGAGTAATATTTGGGTGCAAAATCCCCTAAATACAGTTGGAAAAAGTACCAAGCTTCCCTGATTAATAAAATTCTAATAGCTGAAGTCACTCAGCTATTTGTATCTATACACAAGGTCTCAGTGTTCTAAAAATAGTAGCCTATTTGGTTACCACTAGAAGTAAAAAGGATCTTTTGAAAGGTGTTTTCTGGCCTCTATATGTTATTTTAACAATGGTATATTTTTCTCTATTATTGCAATAGAAGCAGGTTTATTTAAGGGAAAATGGCTCCAATTTAGAAAATATATTTTTCCAGAAAAAGATGAAGTCAATATAAACAGCTTCATAATTCATCGTCATAAACAGGCCTCACAGGCATCAATCTGTTACATTTTGGTCATCAGCTCCCAAAAAGAGATTTATGTTATGAGCCTTTTTAAGAAAGTCCCTGGGCAATTTAACTGAGAAAAGCCATTCCAATTAATTTGAAAGTCTTTCTGGTACTGTGTGTAGAATTCAGTGAATTTTTTTTTTTTTTTTTGGCTGTCCCCAGAATTTGTGATTGAGGTGATCCCAAGATAAACAAAATCACTTGTTGAAAGCTGTTTGTCAGATGGATGCCCTGAAACAATCGCATGAAATTGGTTTAGCTCTATTTAAATACAAAATAGATCATTTTCTATTGCTCTATTAGAATACATTTGCTTAATCTTTTTATAGAGCTACGTATTTATTGAGTGTGGGAACATTAGTATTCAATTTCTAGAGAGAAACCACTCAAAACTGTTGTGTCCATTATCTAAAAGGATATTACTACCAGGAAGATAAATACACAGAATTTATTCTTCTGAACTCTTTAGAGTTCCTTGACAGTGGGTCAACTTGTGTCATTATTTAGAAGGGAAACATTGGGGTATTTCACACTGTAAGATCAACAGAGGAAATGAAATTGTAGGATATCAGAAAAGGTACATACTGCTGCTTTCACCTGAGGTTTCTTCTCTGGGAATGTACTAAATAAAAAGCTTCAATTGGACACTAAAGGAAGCATTTGGGAACAGAAAACTAATTCAACTCTTCACTTTCTGAAGCACAAATAAGCCCAGTGTTTTCCTGCCCTATTTGCCTTTCTTACTCTGAGATTGATGTCAAATTTCCCATGCAGTGGTCACCAAATAAACAGAGATACATGATAATAAATGATAGGGTTTAGACTATCTTCCAATTTCTTTCTTTTTTTTTTTTTTTTTTTTTTTTTGAGACGGAGCCTCACTCTGTCACCTGGGCTAGAGTGCAGTGCTGTTATCATGGCTCACAGCAACCTCAAACTACTGAGTTCAAGCAATTCTCCTGCTTCAGCCTCCCGAGTAGTTGGGACTACAGTTGTGTGCCACCATGCCCAGCTAATTTTTCTATTGTTTTAGAGATGGCGTCTTGCTCTTGCTCAGGCTGGTCTCAAACTCCTGGCCTGCCTTGGCCTCCCAAAGTGCTAGGATTACAGGCGTGAGCCACCGCACTTGGCCTCTGGCCTTTTTTTTTGGCCAGAAAAGATGGGTAACTACTCCAGTGAGATGGATTAGGGAAAAATTCTATCTTAGTTGCCCAGAACCTGAATTTAAAAAGGCACCCCTTCCTCCATGCCACATAAAGTTCACAGCTTGACAAGCAAAGTACGGGCTAGATTTTGCCCCTAAAGTACTTCCTTGGCCTATACTATACAATCCTAAATTTTATTTTCACATATGTGTTGCTTAATTCCTGCATTAACACAAGAAAAGCAGCAGGGACAAGTGGTAAAATACAACTTCACACTTCAGCACTTATCTGGAAATCAAAAACATTTTTATTGTGAATCTTCATGCGTCCAGCTCTATGCAAGACCTGCAGGGTATACAAATGGAGAGAACTGCGAGTTCCTGATGTACGCTATGGTAGAGAGGTATTTTTTTGATTTTTTCTTTTTTTGCATATTTATCATTGTTTGTTAGAGATTTGATGGGAGAGGGGAGAGAAAGATGGCCATATTGCCTTCTCAACAATAAGAATTTGTTTGAAGATCTACCCTTCTGTTAAGAGAGTGACTTCAAGAATCAGACCACATGGATTCAAATTCCAGCACTGCTACTTGCTAACTATATGACTTTCGGTGACAGACTTAGACTCCCCGTTCCTCAGTTTCCTCATCTGTAAAAATAGGGATTAGTAATGCCTACCTCATAGGTTATCATTATCACTCTGAGTCTAGCACAGCTCTGCTAGTGCCAAGGATAGTGTATTATTTTAAAAAGAAGGACACCATCTGTTGTCATAATCACTTTGAAGTTGAAGCCTCAACTTTGGAACTATGAGCTGACCCTGTATTTAAAATGACTGTTTAATTTCTATTTCTAGCCATGACAGGCTAGCTTGTAGCAGAAAACGCTCTTATGAACACAATTAGAAGAGCCAAATAAAGATTTTTAAAAAAAAAAAATTCTGAAGGCATTGAAGAGCTATGGAAGCAGCGTGAAGGGTAAAGGGGGAAGGAAAGCTCGCC
>RJWJ010040809.1:0-13804 GCA_004363605.1 Indri indri
CCCTGCACCCCTGCATCCGTGCACCCCTGCACCCCTGCACCCCTGCATCCCTGCACCCCTGCATCCCTGCATCCCTGCACCCCTGCACCCCTGCATCCCTGCACCCCTGCCCGCAGCAAGGACCGTAGTCAGCCGGGCCGGGGCCCGGGCAGCGGCCTGCGCCGTATGGTTTGCATTAGCGGCGCTCCGCTTGGCGACGTTCCCACTGGCGGCCCCGACACAAAAGCAAACAGCAGGACCCGCACATAAAACCGGCTCCCTCCCTCCCGTGCCGGCTCCCACCCTGCTCTCGAATCAAACAAGCTCTTGAACTCCTGACCTTCCGCCCAGGCACCCCGGTTTGCTTCGCGGCAGCGGCTGCACTGCAGGCTGGCGCAGGGGGGCGGGGTGGTGGCGGCCAGGGCCACCCTCTCTGTGCCACCCGGACGCTTTGCAGACAGCCACGGGCACCACGCAAGCCAAGGCAAGGCAGCTTCTCCCCGGGCGTCCCCAGAAACGCCCTCCTCTCTGTCCTGAAATGCCAGAGTCACCCCGACCGTCACCTTGCGGCACCAGGAAGACTCCGCACCCGAGAGCCAGGAGGAGGCCGGGGGCCTCAGAGCACCAGAAACGTCGCCCGGACAAACAGCTCGCGTTTTGCTTTTTAACTTTTCTTTCCTGGCCGGAGACGTCCCCGCTGCAGAGGTTGGATCCTCCGACAACGCACGAGCTCACGTCTCACCCCCAACTTCTCTAAGCCCCAGACCCCGAAGGCTACCTGCGTCCTAGACCTGTCCGGGTGGCTGTCCCCAGACACCTCCGACTCACCGAAACCCAAGCCACGCTTCTGGGTCTGCATGCACCCGCCCTTCCAGATCTTTCTGGGCTCCCTCGCTTGGCCATGGCTCCTCCAGCTGGCCAGTCACTCAAGTCAGAGAGCCTGAAGGGGGGGCCTTCTGTGACACGCCTGTCCCCTCTCTGTCCCCATACGCGGCCCCCTGCCAAGCCTCGTTAGTTCCACCTCCTGAACATCCTCAGAGCCACCTCGATCTGCCTGGACAACTGTCACTGCGGCTCATCGGTCCCCAGAAAAGGTCCTGGCTCCCTTCAAGTCCGCCCTCCACGCCACGTCTCTCCCGCAAACACAAATAAATCCGTAAGCATGGCAGTGCGGTGACACTCGGCCCTGCAAAGCCACCAGGATTACGCAAATTCCCCACATGTCACAGGGCTCACCCACCGCCCCAGAACCCCACACCCCCGCTTCTGGTCACTGGGCTGCAGCCCAGACGCCTTCATTTCAGGTGTTCAAAGTCACCCGGCCATCCACCCCGCCCCCCACACCACAGGGTCTTTGCATTGGCCTAGAATGTTCTCTGACCCACGCCTCGCTCATCTTCCCCTGGAGTGAGGCCTACCTCTGGGGTTCAGACCCAAGGGGAGCGCTCCGATCTCAGCCTGGGCCAGTCCCCTTGCCATCTGCTCTTGCGGAACTGCGTGCGACCTGTCCCCGGAAGGCCCCCCAGCTCGGGCCACCTGCGCACGCGTGTTCGCGTGCACGGAAAACAGGGTGCCAGGTGGCGGATGCAAACACAAGTTGGGGTTCCATCCTCAGCTGCACACCCGTGACAACCCAGCACCAAACTCTAGCTCGGACTCTCAATCAACTCCCCTTGCCTAGAACCATCTCATTTAAACACTTCTGAAAAGGAAAAAAAAACCCCAAAAAACCAAAAAAAAAAACCCCCAAACTTTGAATGGCCGGCATTTATTGATAAACAAGAACACGTTAGAGTGGAAGCGTTTTTGGCAAAACTTCAAACGAAAGCAGGCCGGTGTCTCTGTTTTCATAAGACGTGTCACTTGTCCTTTGCCCGTGATTGCTACAAGCTCAAGCCTGTGAACAATTAAAGCGATGTTTACAGTATTTTTATTAGTGTTTTTTTTTTTTGTCGTTCTTAAAAGAAAGAATCATAAATATGCAGTTTAAGTGGTCTGTTGGCTTTACGCGCACTCAGGAAAACACTCGGCTTTGATTCAACAACGACAACAACAACAAAATTCTAAAAACAGGAAAAGTCCCAGCGGAGACCCAGAGTGAGGCCAGGGCAGGGAGGGGCTGGGGACGGGCGGTGGCCAGGTGAGGGGCTGGGGGACAGACAGGGGGTGCCACTCTGGCCTGGGGTCCCCTGCTTCCTTAGCGGGAGGGAAAGGAAGCCAGGCTCCCTGGGCCAGGCTCCCGGCTCCCACCCGTCTCTGTTCGTCATTCGAGACTCTCCAGTGTCACCTCCCCCAAGAGAGCTGTCACCTCCCCCAAGAGAGCTCTCCCAACCCGCAGAACCCCTCCCGTTCTCAGCTGCCTCACCGTAGGTCACTAAGGTAATGCGTCTACCCACACCATCTTCCCTGGCCTGGCGCCCGGCACATAGTAGTTGCTCAGTTAACAGGTGCCGAATGACTCCGTCGCTCCCTTTACGTTAAAATCTTGATTTCCTTTCACCTCCCGCGACGGCTCTGCAAAGCGGACGCCGTTGTTAACATGGCCTCGTTTTTTGCAGATGGGCAAGCTGAGGCTCAGAGAGGTGAAGCCACCAAGGACACACAGCAAGTGGCAAACCGGGGACCAGATCCATCCACCTCCAGAGCCTGATCACCTACCCTGGCTTTCCCCAAACTGCCTGCTTCGAAGAAACCCCTTGGGTGAATCTGCTGCAAACGTTACTATTAATTCCCCCGGCTCCTGCTGACTAGACGTCAGGGACCTGGGGTGGGACCAGGAATTTTTAATAAGCATCAGGGGTGACCAACTCTCTCCCCCAAGTGGGTGCAAGAAACCAGGGGATGAGACATGGTGAGGCCCTGAACTCCTGTCATCCTAGCACTCTGGGAGGCCGAGGCGGGAGGATCGCTCAAGGTCGGGAGTTCGAGACCAGCCTGGGCAACATAGCGAGACCCCCCCCCCCCCGTCTCTACTAAATGTAGAAAGAAATTAGCCGGACAACTAAAAATATACAGAAAAAATTAGCCGGGCACGGTGATGCATGCCTGTAATCCTAGCACTCTGGGAGGCTGAGGCGGGAGGATCGCTCAAGGTCGGGAGTTTGAGACCAGCCTGGGCAACATAGCGAGACCCCGTCTCTACTAAAAATAGAAAGAAATTAGCCAAACAACTAAAAATATACAGAAAAAATTAGCCAGGCATGGTGATGCATGCCTGTAGTCCCAGCTACTCGGGAGTCTGAGGCAGGAGGATCGCTCGAGCCCAGGAATTTGAGGCTGCAGCGAGCTACAGTCACGCCACTGAACTCCAGCCTGGACAAGAGAGCAAGACCCTGTCTCAAAAAAAAAAAAAAAAAAACAAACCTTGAGCACAAAGTTGGCAAATCTCAGGATATTTGGTGTTTAAACCATTCTGGGGTCTAAAGGACATTTTTTTTCTTTTCTCCTTCCAACCTGTCCCCCAACATTGCTTTGCTCAGCTAATTGGCCCCAGCTGGGGACAGACGTGGGCCGCAGAAACAGGGGCCCGGGGACGGCAGGTCCGCAGGCCAGCCCAGGCCGGGAGGGGACGCGAGTGTTTATTTGCAGTGGCTGTAGCCCGCCGCCACCGAGGGAGTTCAGGCGGTCAGAGGTGTCCAAGTCTATTAGTGCGATCCGACGGGGGTGTCGCTGTGTCTGGGAACAGGGCCACGGCCTGCAAGGACCCAGTGCCTGACAGGTACCAGCCACCAAGCACGGCCGGTGGAAGGCAGGGGTGAGAGGGGGACAGGAATTCTGCAACTCAGGGTCTTCCAAAATGGCTTTTATGCACATCCTGTCCTGCCCAAGAGTGTCTCCCGGGTGCCTGGCCAGAGCCTGGTCTTTGGAGCCGGACGAGTGACTTCAAAACCCGGCTCTGCTGACCTGTCGCTTGAGGTCCCTGAGCCTAGATTGTCACGCTTGTGGGATAGAAATTACAGGAAGCAAAGGCCCAAGCCCAGCCAGCCGACGGCAAGCGACCGTCCTTATTCTGTGACCAGGACGTGAAGCCTCGGGATGCAAACAGTCACCCCACGTGGGCACGTCACCCCCACGGCCACTGGGACGGTGAGCTGGGCTGAGACAAAGTCGCCCACAATCACGAGGAACTTAAGGCTTTTTCTGGCTCTGATGTTTTCCATCCGAAACTCCTATTCAAACTTGATGGCTTAAAACGACAAAAATTCCTCTCTCTCAGTTATGGAGGCCAGAAGTCCCCATTCGACGCGTCAGCAGGGCTGGGGCCCTCGTTGGCTTGGGGGCTGCACGACTCTAGTTCCTGCCTCGGTCTCCATCTGGACTTTTCTCTGTCAATCTCTGGGTCTTCTCTTTCTCTGTCTCTTATAAAGACACCGGTCATTGGACTTAGAGCACCCCCTAATCCAGAATGATCTCTTCTTGAGATCCTTACCTTAACTGCATATCCGAAGACCCTAATTCCAAAAAGGTCATAGTTTTTTTTTTTTTTTTTTTAGGTACATATAGGGTCTTGCTCTGTTGCCCAGGCTGGAGTGCAGTGGCATGACCATAGCTCACTGCAGCCTCGAACTCCTGGCCTCAAGCGAGCCTCCTACCCCAGCCTCCCGAGTAGCTGGGACTATAGGAGCACGCCACCTACAGTCCCAGCTAATTTTTCTATTTTTTTGTAGAAACAGGGTCTCGCTATGTTGCCCAGGCTGGCCTCAAACTCCTAGCCTCAAGCCATCCTCCCTTCCTTGGCCTCCCAGAGTGCTGGGATTACCGGCGTGACCCACTGTTCCAGCCTATGAAGGTGTTTAGGAATGAGACTGACATTTAAATGGGTGGATTTTGAGTAAAGCAGATAATCCCCCACCATGTGGGTGGGCCTCGTCTAATCAGTCGAAGGCCTTAAGAGGAAAAAACGATGAACCTCGTCCAAAGAAAAAGAGAGAGTTCTGCCAGTCGATGGTCTCTTCCCTAGGCCTCCACCCCGCTGACCTACCCTGTACGCTCTGGGCTTGCCGGGCTTTACGACCCCATGAGTCGATGCCTTAAAATCCATCTCTCTCTATACATCTACGTATGTCTAATACTAGGTGTATTTGTCAGGGTTGTCCCGAAAAACAGAAGCAGTGGGAGACACAGACCCCCAGATATCCAAAGATGCGCAGGTACAGATACGTAGATACAGATAATCCAGGTTTCGCTGTCGTCTACTGGTTCTGTTTATTCGAGGAAGCTGGGGACCGAGGCAGCCTTAAGATGCCTCAACACGGCATTGCATTGCAAGCCGACGTTCCCGATTAGCGCGCACGCTGCCTCGGGTCACCCCGGGCTGGAGTACGCCCGAGTAGCTGCAGCAGGAAGCGTGGTCTGCAGGGGTGAGTGTGCGCCTCTATTTCCCTTCATGCTAGCGAGGGTGACAGGGCTGCCCTGGACCCCGGCATGCCCAGCCGGGCTGCGCCCTCGTTCTCACCGGCCCCTTGTCCCGCACCGGTGTCCCTGAAGACGAAGGGCAGGCGGCGATCACGGCTCTAAGTTCTTGTCTGGTCGAGTGAGGCTATAAGAAAAGCCACCCGCATAAGGGAACATGGAGGCCACAGGCCATGGTGTGAATCGGAGTCACAAGGTCGCCGGCCACGGTGTGAATCGGAGCCACGAAGCCACTGGACACCATGTGAATCGGAGCCACGAGGCTGCCGGCCACGGTGTGAATCGGAGCCGTGAGGCCGCTGGACACCGTGTGAATTGGAGCCACGAGGCTGCCGGCCATGGTGTGAATCGGAGCCATGAGGCCACTGGACACCATGTGAATCGGAGCCACGAGGGCGCCAGCCACGGTGTGAATCGGAGCCATGAGGCCACTGGACACCATGTGAATCGGAGCCACGAGGGCGCCAGCCACGGTGTGAATCGGAGCCATGAGGCCACTGGACACCATGTGAATCGGAGCCACGAGGCCGCCGGCCACGGTGTGAAACGGAGCCACGAGGCCGCCGGCCACGGTGTGAAACGGAGCCACGAGGCCGCTGGCCATGGTGTGAATCAGAGCCATGAGGCCGCTGGACACCGTATGAATCTGAGCCACGAGGCCACTGGACACCATGTGAATTGGAGCCACGAGGCCACCGGCCACGGTGTGAATCGGAGCCACGGTGTGAATCGGAGCCACAAGGCCACCGGCCACGGTGTGAATCGGAGCCACGAGGCCGCCGGCCTCGGTGTGAATCGGAGCCACGAGGCCGCCGGCCACAGTGTGAATCGGAGCCACGAGGCCGCCGGCCACGGTGTGAATCGGAGCCATAGGCCACAGGCCACCGTGTGAATTGGAGCCACGAGGCTGCTGGCCACCATGCAAATCAGAGGTAGGCCACAGTCCCAGCAGATGGGGTGACAGGTAGACACTTTGCTGTCCGCAGAAGGGTCGAACGGCATCTGCCAACAGCCGCTAGGGTGTGACACCCGCCTGCATCTCTCCCCGATCGGATGACTCTGAGCTCGACTAGATTCCAACTGCGTCTCATTTGAGATTCTCGTGGTTAAGCAAAAAAGGTCCCCAGAAATAACGCCGCGTGCGACTCGCCACCCTGACGCGCAGAGAACGTTCCAGAAGGACGATCTCGGGCACACGTCACCCTCTGGAGCCCTGGTGCCTTTATCTACGAGGCATGCCACCTTGGAGACACCTCACCGCGGCACGTCGCAGGCCTCCGATAAACAGGAGTTGTCATGAGAATTCGGGAGAGTAATAGTTCTAGAATGTGGGCGAGCAAAACGTGGGGCCAGGCTGGGTGGGGCAGCCACAGCGTGGCGGTGGCAGGACAGCAGGTGCAGGGAGGGGACCGCAGAGGCCACCGTCCCCTCCTCTGCTGCTGGAGAGTCAGGCCAACAGGAAGGCCAGGGTGCCACTGACCTTGAGGGCGGGAATCTCCACGCTGTCGCCAAGGCTGATGGAGCCCGAGAGGATGGTCCCCGTCAGCACGGTGCCCTGGCCTTTGATGGAGAAACAGTGGTCCACGGACATGAGGAACGGGCCCGAGGGGTCTCTGGCCGGGACGGAAATCTGGGACGTCAGGAGCTGGAAAAGAGAAGCCGAGGCCACACGCTGTCTGGGAGGGGGCCCGGTGAGGCAGGGCAGCGGGCACAGCCGGCCAGCGGTCCCCCAAGGCCACCGAGGCAGGACCCAGTCGAAAGACCTTGCCTGGGAGATCCGAAACTCCGATTCCCCGATTGCACTGGAAGCTTCTGCCGCGCTCTTGGTTCTTTCTGTGGCTTCCGAGGAAGAGGACACTTGGGGGAGCCTCTTCCGTCCTCCCTCCGCGGCAGGGTCGCCACTAAACGACACCCTGTCCCGTTGCTCCCCGGCCTCGAGTGCCTCCTGACGCTTGCAGGACGCAAGAGTCCCCGTCACCCGGTCCCCAAGCGCCATTTGGGCCCCATCTCTCTCCACTCCCCACTTGTGCCAGGAGCCGGCTGCTGGCAGGCCGGGACTGTCACCAGCTAGCCTGGCCTCGCCGCCTCCCCTGGCGACACCCGCCTCTGGCAGGACTTTTCTCGGAGGGCTGTCCCCAGGGGCTGGGGGGGGACGGTCTCGGGACAGCGGGTGCGAAGAATGTCACGGCGCCTTTCTTCCCGGCCGGGACCAACCCAGTGGCCGCGTCCCTGATCGCCCCAGCAGAGGCAGAGGCCCGGCTCATGTCCCCAAAGGCCCAAGGCTCTGCTTGTCCCCAGCGGGTGACTCCTCGACCAGGCAGTCCCCCCTTCCTGCCGTCCCTGCGCTCAGAGAACTTGTCAGAGCTGATCACCAACAAATGACAATAAAGACTGTGACATTCCTTTTATTCCGCTGCTTTCTGACTTTGCAAGGGAGCAGGCCGCCCAAGAAATATCTGCTAGGGAATGTTCCAGAAGTCTTAGTCTGGCGATGACGATGCTTTTGGAACAAGACTACAGATTCAAAACAGGCTGAGCCTGAGATGGCTCCAGATGCTCCGTAAAGGAATACAGAGACACCTTTTGCACAGTAGGGTCTTTGGAGATTTTGCTTGAACAGAGACAACCGTCCCAGGCTCCTAGAACAGTGCTCTCGGTGAGTCTCCCAGGGTGGTGGCGGCTCATGGTCACACCCGGGAAGCGCTCGGCACGGGGTCTGGGACATTCGATCGACGCCACCGTCGCAGCAAGCGCTGACGTCCTGGCATCGTTCTGAGCACGTTAGACGCCAATGAACGCATGCAACCCTCGCAGCTCCGTGAGCTGAGTTCTAGAACCTTCCACGCGCAAAAGAGAGCGGATGGTTGCCCCGAGGCCACAGAGAGGGGTGGAGGGACCAACGCTGGAAATGCAGAGTCCAAGCCCAGAGCCCACGTCCTGGGCCTCCCCGTCCCTCTGAGCCGTGCCCATTCTCATCGCTATGTCCCTCAGTGCCACCGCCGCCCCCCTGGACACCCCCTCCCAGGGAGTGACGGGCTCCCTCCTCTGCCCGCTGCCGCCAGCCCTGCAGCAGGAACAGCCCGGGCCCGGGCCCGCGGCTCCACAAGATGAAGCCTTCGCCTCTTTGGTGGTGGCCCTGGGGACAGAAGGTGCCGGGTCCATACGTCACCCCCTTCCTCGCCGGCCCCCAGCCCGGGGTGGGGCACACAGGGGGGGACGGGTCCGGCCTGAAGACCTGGGACGGATAAAGTGGCCCTGGGGTTCCAGAGTGGCCCGAGCTGTTCCCTCTTGGTGGGGACCCAAGACAGCGAGCGTGTGACGAGCCCTGCAGGGCCTTGGGCTGGGCAGACAGTCGCACGTCCCCGGGCCTAAGTGGCCTTAGGGGTCCCAGACTGGGTTTCTCATTCCGAGGGAGGTGAGGGCGCCGTGCTGAGCTGTGAGCAAGGGACGTCGAGGGGACCGACTCAGAGTCCTCTTGCCGGGGCTGCGTTTGCCCCTCCCTCGGTGGCCGACAAGGACACAAAGGGCTGCCGGGCTGGGCGGGGCCGGGGACCAGGGCTACGGTACCTCGATGAGCTCCGAGATGCCCTGCGGAGCTTCGGATTCGGGGGCGTCGGGTCCCCCAGGCTTGGCTGCCACGGGTATGATCGGTGCACCTCGGAACCTGCAACGGAAAATCGAGTCCCATCACGGTGGCAGGGATCGTGGGCGTGGACGCAGAGCGTGTCCGGCAAACTCCCCGGCAGGACGGGGGTCCCCTCCTCGCACCCCTTTAGCTGTGCCTGGGAGCAAGGCACCACTGCACGCCCGTGGGGCAGCCGATGACACGGGGGCCCGAAGGGGGACTGTTTTTGCATCGGACATCGAAATGCACTCGCCTAGGTGACAGAGTCTCGCTCTGTCGCCCAGGCTAGAGTGCCGTGGCGTCAGCCTCGCTCACAGCAACATCTAAACTCCTGGGCTCCAGCGATCCTCCTGCCTCAGCCTCCCGAGTAGCTGGGACTACAGGCATGCGCCACCATGCCCGGCTAATTTTTTGTGTATATTTTTAGTTGTCCAGCTAATTTCTATTTTTTTTAGTAGAGACAGGGTCTCGCTATGTTGCCCAGGCTGGTCTCGAACTCCTGACCTCGAGCGATCCTCCCGCCTCGGCCTCCCAGAGTGCTGGGATGACAGGCGTCAGCCACAGCGCCAGGCTAAATTTTACTTTTATATATCTTAATCTCTGTGTGCAAACTCTTTCTCGACCCGCCTCGGACACCTCCAGCACCTACTAAGCGTCCCACCCTGACGATGAGATGCCCAGAGCTCTGCGCACACTCACGAAAGGCCTGGGAAGGGCCTAAGCTTTCACTGCTGGTGACCTCGAGGCTCTGCGCCAACAGGAAGTGAAGGCCAAGGCAGAATCTTAGCCTTGGCATTGAAGGTACGGCCCAGCCATGCACATAGAGTCTTGGGGCAAAGACTGGAACTTACTGGTTCCAGGCATTTAAGGAAATCTCTGGCTGGGCGCGGCGGCTCACGCCTGTGATCCCAGCACTCTGGGAGGCCGAGGCGGGAGGATCGCTCGAGGTCAGGAGTTCGAGACCAGCCTGAGCAAGAGCGCGACCCCGTCTCTACTAAAAAAATAGAAAGAAATTAGCTGGACAACTACAATATATAGAAAAAATTAGCTGGGCATGGTGGTGCATGGCTGTAGTCCCAGCTACTCAGGAGGCTGAGGCAGGAGGATCTCTCGAGCCCAGGAGTTGGAGGTTGCTGTGAGCGAGGCTGATGCCATGGCACTCTAGCCCAGGCAACAGAGCCAGACTCTTTTTCAAAAAAAAAAAAAAAAAAAAAAAATGGAAATGGAGGCCAGGCTGGAAGGATCGCTGGAGGCTAGGACTTCAAGATCAGCCTGGGCAAGATAGCAAGACCCCACCTCTACAGAAAATGAGAAAAATTAGCCGGGCATGGTGGCACATGCCTGTAGTGCCAGCTACTTGGGAGGCTGAGGCAGGAGGATAGCGAGGTCAGGAGTTCGAGACCAGCCTGAGCAAGAGTGAGACCCCGTGTCTACTAAAAATAGAAAAATTAGCTGGGACACCTTCGGGTCTAATATATGCACAAATATGTGAGTTTCTAAGGGGCAGCAGATAGGGATAGAAAGAATGCGGAAATAACAACCAAAAACGCCCCCAAATTTGATGAAAATTCCTTAGACTTCCTATTCCCATCTCCTCCTCCCAAGCTCACGGGTGGGGGGAGTCAGTTTTCCTTCCCCTGTTTGACAGAGGAGGGTCCCGAAGCTTGGCCCCGTTTGGTGGCCCGCTCCAGGCGCACAGCTGATGGACGGGGCTGATTAAAAGCCAGCTCCGAGCCACCTTCCACCCTGAGAACAAGGTGCCATCAGCCTGGCTTGGAGGCCGGGGCGTGGGCGGCTCTTTTCAAATTCGTTCAATAATTGGGAACGTGGCGGGCTTCGAAGATCACGGAATATGTCACATTATTTAAGTCCTGCAGCCAGATCAACGACACCCCGGCCTTCTAGCAATTTCGGTTCCCAAACCAACGCAAGAATAATACGGTGGCTGTAATTACCGTTTGCAAACAAAGCTACTAGAACCCACGGAGCACGGTGCACACACCCTTCTGGGTGACAAGCTCGGACTCCAGCGTGACACAGTTCGCCCACGCGACAAAAGACACTTGTACCCCCCAAATTTTTTAAATTAAATTTTTTTTTTTCGTTAAAAAAATGACTGGATCCTTCGCAACGCTCTGAGTTAGCAAGGACAGTGGTTTATTCCTGTATTTAGAGTCATTTGTCACCAGACACTGGCAGAGCGACCACCGCGCACGCAGCACCGGGCTGGACGGTTTCGCACAAAGCGCCCCGTTTAATCCTCACGGCGGTGACGTCGGAGATCACACCGCCGTTTTAGAGACGGGGAAACTGAGGCACAGAGGGGTTAAATGGCTGCCGAAGGGTCGCGTGTGGGGAGCGAACAGCAGAAACAAGGAGGAACCCAGCTCTCGGCGCTCAGGTCCCCAAAGCCCTGTCCCTTGCTCTCTGCTGGAACCTCCAGGGTGGCATCCAGCGCCCTGTCCCCAGGGACGCCGAGTGCCCTGTTAGGTGGCACCACTGGTCCCTTCGGAACACGGACCCAGAAGGCGGAGGCCGGTGCCAGACCAGGTGCCTGCGGAGGGAGGACAGAGTGTCGCGGCTGCTCCCTGTTGTCCCCTCTCCCAGGGGGACACCCCGCACGATCCATCCACCCCCAACCCTCTTTACAAATCCACGAACCGCCTAAGCTGCTATCTGTTCCATTTCTGTTCTTAAAACGACTCACGTTCTTACTTAAATACGTTTATTTAAAAAAAAATTTTTTTTGATGGCACAATCTAAATGGAAAGCCACAAATCAAAAGGTACAGTAGAGGCCGCGCCACCCCCTGCCGCTCCGAGGACACCCGTCAGGCAACGATCTGTAGGCAGCCGGCGCCTGGCACAGCAAACACCCGCGCTGGGGGCGCAACTGGGGACGCAAAGGCCACTGTCGCGAGGCTGCGCTTCCTGCCTTGTTGGCCTCCAGCAGCCGGCCTCTAAGCCGACCAAGAGACACGCCAGTCAGGTTACAGATTTGGTGACACCGGTCCTAAGTGTCGCCACGACAACATCGTTTAATCGAATTAGCACGAAAGTAGCTGTTTCTGCGAGCGCTAAGTTGGATGCCACCGACGGGGCCATAAAGGTGACTCTCTTTAAAATCCGGCGTGAAATGAGATGTGACCGAGAAAGCCACGCAGGGCTGGGGAGGAGGTTTTCTGGAAACGTCGGAAAGTTCTGCACTCGGGCTGCGTTGCGAATCTGGCTTCGCTTTCCAAAGACGCCGAAACTGCGAACAGGGCGTCGTGCCAGGGAGGGACGAGGGAGTTGACAGGTGACAGAGGGCTCAGGGGTCCGGGCAGTGGGCTCATACAGGAAGGAAAGGTGGCCTGGAAGAGAATCTTCCAGAAAGGGACGCCCTGCGGGGAGGACTCGAGCCCAGAGCAGCCCATTGCTGCTCAGAAACGCACGACGAAATCCAAGGCACTGGCTGAGGTTCGCTCCGGGAAACTTAACCGGAGAAAGAACGACAAGTCCGCGGGACAGATGAGGACACACGGACTCAGAGGTGGCCGGGAGCAGCGACGACGCACAGAGGGAGGTCTGCCGCGTCTACATAGAGAGAGGCCAAAAGGAGGGCGGTGGCCACCCAAGGTGATGTCCCTGGAACTCAGAACGTTACGATTCTAAAAAATATAAATTCTGGCCGGGCGTGGTGGCTCACGCCTGTGATCTTAGCACTTTGGGAGGCCGAGGAGGGAGGATCGCTGGAGGTCAGGAGTTTGAGACCAGCCTGGGCAACATAGCGAGACCCCGTCTCCACTAAAAATAAAAAGAAATTAGCTGGACAACTAAAAATATACAGAAAAAATTAGCCGGGTGTGGTGGTGCGTGCCTGTAGTCCCAGCTACTCGGGAGGCTGAGGCAGGAGGATCGCTGGAGGTCAGGAGTTCGAGACCAGCCTGGGCAACATAGTGAGACCCCGTCTCTACTAAAAATAGAAAGAAATTAATTGGACAACTAAAAATATATAGAAAAAATTAGCCGGGCATGGTGGCGCGTGCCTGTAGTCCCAGCTACTTGGGAGGCTGAGGCAGGAGGATCGCTGGAGGTCAGGAGTTCGAGACCAGCCTGGGCAACAGTGAGACCCCGTCTCTATTTTTAATAAATAAAATTTAAAAAAAACAAGAAAACATTATGCTAAGTGAATTAATCCACATACACAAGGCCAAATATTACACAATTCTATTTACGTAAGGTACCTAGAATAGGCAAATTCGTAAAGACAAAGAAGCAGAATAGAGGTTCCCAGGGGAGAGGGGGGAGTCACTGCTTAGTGGCTGAAGAGCTTATGTTGGGGTTCACGAAGAAGTTTTGGGTATAGACAGGGGGATGGGCACAGAGCATTGTAAATGTCATTTATTAACGGCACTGACTTTTACACTTACAAGTGGCTAAAATGATAAATATTATGTTTATTTTATCACGACAAAAAAAGTAGAGGAAAAAAGCGGGTGGGCCCAATACTATGCATAGTAAAAAGACAGAAATAAAAACACCCAAAATATCAGCAGCTGTTTTAAGAAAAAAAAAAAAATGTTTGCACGTTCTCTTCTTTCTTTTAACCACTTTTCTCTATTTTCCAAGTTTTTTTTTTTTCAATGACTCTTTGGATAGAAAAAAAAAATAAGTTTTATGCGTGAAATACTTTTCAGGTTTTGATATGTGTATGTTGATCGACCAGTCTAAATTTTTCCTTTCTAGATAGAAAGTTTCTTTGCATTTGGACCAGTATTGACAGAGGGTTTACTTAATGAGGGACCAT
>RJWJ010040810.1:0-13801 GCA_004363605.1 Indri indri
AAAAAAAAAAAAAAAAAAAAAAAAAAAAGCAGCTGAAAAAGTCACGGTACCCTTTTATGTAAGAGGGCCTTATTTGCACAGAGATTTTTAAAAATGGGAATTTTTACTCTCAATGGCTTGTCATTCCACCTAATGACATATATTAAAGCTTATCTTTTCACAGGCTAATTTTAGACTGATAGCAGTTCCCAGATCACTGCTTTAGAAAGACATTACCCAGCTTTGCAAATCTAGTCCTCTTTCCCAAGAGGACTCCTGTGACAGGGGAGCAGGGAAGGTCAGAGGCTTTGGAGGGTGGGAGTGGGCAGGGTCCCCGCGGCGCGTGTACAGCCCCTTCCCTTCCTGCCGTGTTGGTGCCACCCACACAAACACCAAAGGGCCTGTTTCAGGGTCTAGGTCAGGTTAGAGCATCGCCTGTGCAGAGCTCTCTTAGCCGTCTCAACCGTTTTTCTGGCAGCAAATACTGAGGTTGAACGAGGTGCTGAAAATAGCTTGTATCAACCCCCAAAGAACTCAGTGTTCCCTCATCACAATCCCCCCAGGAGGGTTTTACTAGATTCACCCTTTATGCTACTACCAAGGAGAGATGAAGACTAGCACCCCACCATTCCACCGTCCTTAGGGACCATAATTTCATAGAAAGGACCTTGATTAAAAGATGTTTCCGCATTCTAGTGGAAGGTGGGTCGATCCCATAGCGTGTTTCCAACTCGCTCCTGCAGGAGTAACAGCCCTGGACGTCTGCCGGCTTGAAGGAAAATCCAAGTCAGCTCTGGCTCTCGCCTCTCCACACCCATATTCCTCACACCTGTGGACCCCTCCGTCCTCCCCGAGCCCCTCGGCCAGCCCAGACCCCTTGGTTTATCACCTCGGTTTCTCTTTTACCATTGCCATTGACTTTCCAGCCTCCCGGTCCTGCATTTTCTCTGTTTAACCCCAGACCTGAATGGATCTGGCCAGCCGTGCCTACCCCCATGCCAGGCCCACACTCCTGTGCCCTGCTGGAGAAGCCACAGAGCAGGGGCAGGGTCCCCAAGTCGTGAACAGTCTCCAACGCTAGAGATCCATGAGTCCTGCCGCATCTCTGGAGGACTTCCTTCCCTGATTCACTGAGTGACACTCCAAACGCTGAAACCCTCACCTCTCTGCTCACTTGGGGTTTGTCATGAACCATCACAGAGGATGAGGAGGATGAGGAGGACATTCCCTCTGCTGGCCTCCACCAGCCTTCCTCCTCCTCCCCTTCCTCTTAGGGCTGGGACATCCATTGAGGCTAAGGCTGCCCCCTGCTCCGCCCTCCTCCCCTCCTTCCTCCTTTCGAGGCTGCTCTCCAGCCACCCTGGCTCTCGCCTGATTGTCCTTCCTTTTCCCCAGCCTGGATCCCTCCCCATCTGCTCCTCCAGAACCTGTCTCCATCCCCTTCCCTCATCCTGCCCTTCATAAGCGGAAAGGCTGCAGGGGCCAGGACCAGCTCCTTGCCCCTCAGCCCAGCTCTCACCCTTCAATCCCCCACAGCCAGGTCTCTGGCTCCATGGAAAATGCTCCCACAGAGACTAAGCGCCTCCGAGCTGCCAAATAGGACAACCGTTTCCTGCCTTTCCTCGAGGGCCCCTCTATAGGCTCTGACACTGGTCCCCCTCCCAGCCTCTTGGACCCCTCCTTACACGGTCTCCAGGCCCCCATCCTCTTTGTTCCCCCATCTCTCACCTGACAGTTGCTTTCCTCCACAATCTCCTTTGATTGGCTCTTCCGCACCCTCCCTGGATGCTCCTCACCAGGCCAGAGCCCTACGTCCTACCACCTGGTGTTCTTCTCCCCTTGGGAGCCCTATGGGCCCCTGAAACTCAACCAGTCAGCTCTGTGGAGTGGGGCCGTGCTGCTCTGTGCCTGGCACACCGTAGGAATCCCATAAATGACTGCTGAGTGAACGTCCCAAACCAAAGGCATTGCTTCTGCCCTTGAACCTGCTTCTTTTCTTGGAATCCTCATCCTAGCAAGTACCACCACCCACTCATCCAAGAAGAATCCCCAGTCATCCTGGCTGTCCCCTTCCCACCCTCCCCCACATCTACTCAGTGGCCAAGCTGTGTAGCTTTTACCTCCATGGCGTCTCTCATGGCAGGCCCCTCCTGCCCAACCCCGGAACCACCACCTGGTGACAGGCTCCCGTCATGTGGACACGAACCAGCGTTGACAGCCTCCTTTGGCCCTCCTACCCCTGGTCTGACCACCTGGGATTCACCACCCAAAGCTCCTCACGCTCTGCCCGTCTTCCTCTCTAGGAAGAATGCAGAGGACCAGCTGGGGATCCTCTGCTCGGGGGAATCCAGGAGGCTCCCAAGAGGAGGTGCCCATTGAGATGACCTGTGCAAGACAGCAGGAGGTGGCCAGGCTAAGAAATCTGAGGGCAGGGGCAGAGCAGTGAGCATTACAGGCAGAAGGAACAGGTGTCCAAGGGCTCCAAGGTCGGAAGGGGCATGGCATGCTCTGGAATCTACAAGGCAGCTGGTGTGGCTGGAGCCTGGGCAGCAAATGGAGCATCTGGCCAGATGAGGCTGACGAGGACCAGGGACCAGATGGCCCAGCGCCTAGGAGTGCAGGCAAGAATTTAAGTTTCCCCTTCAGAGCACTGGGAAACAGGAGAGTGGCATGGTCACATCTGCCTTTTGAACAGATCCCTCTGTAAATGCTTAGCTAATACAGTAACAATGGATACTTTCCTAACATGACAAAACACAACTATCTCAATCCCAATCTCAGCATCTAGAAAGAGAACCCTAGTAGCATTTCCCTTCTCAGGAGCAAGACAAACTGTCCCCTATCATTGTTCTTTGAGGAGCCGGCCAACACACGTGGGTTAGAGAAAGAAATGAAGATTTAAAAATCAGAAAGAAAGACGTAAAATTATCACTGGTTGCTTATGTTATGCTCATATAGCTAAAAACCTCAAAAGAATCCACTAAGAGCTATGCAAACCATAAGAGAATCCAGAAAGATAGTAGCAGCAAAGTAATATGTAGAAATAAAAAACTTGCTTATATATAAACAATAACCAGTAAGAAGAGGTATTAGAAGAAACGGCCTCCAAATGAACAAGACATGAAGTCTATTCCTGGACAGGAAGATTCAACAATATAACAATGTCAATTCTTCCTAAATTAATCTATATTCGTAAGGCAATCCCAATAAAAACAGCAATGGGATTTTTTAAAAAATCAGAACCATCTGATTTTAGAGTTCATAGGAGAAGCCCCCCCGCCCTGGCTACAGCGTGGCGGTGGGTGCAGGCGGAGCTGGGAGACCCACCAGACCTGGAAAGAGGCTGGGCCGCAGCTGCCGTGAAGGGAGGGATTTGAGAAAGATTTCCCTGGAGAAAGTCACAGGGGGTGGTGACCGTTGGACGTGGGAGGTGAGAAAGAGACGTCAAACAGGGACTCCTGGTTTCAGGTTGTCCACTTAATAATTAATCAAATCTTCAGCAAACATATGCCCGAGTTTCTGAAATCGTGCTCCTGCCAGGGTTTCTGGGCCCTCCAGCAAGGCTTTTAACTAGTTGTTTGTTCACAGCCAAGTCAAGCACCGCTCTTGCTTTCTGCCTCTGCTAATTAGATGTTCTGCTTCGGGCTTTGGTGGACAGGACGGTCTCAGCCTCAGAAAGGCTCTAGCTCTTTCCCTATCTGTGCTTTGCCCCCCACCCCCTTTTTTTTGGGGGGGGGGGACAAAGTCTCCCTCTGTTGCCCGGGCTAGAGTGCCGTGGCGTCATCCTAGCTCACAGCAACCTGAAACTCCTGGGCTTAAGCGATCCTTCTGCCTCAGCCTCCCGAGTACCTGGGACTACAGGCATGCGCCACCATGCCTGGCTAATTTTTTCCATACATTTTTAGTTGTCCAGCTAATTTCTTTCTATTTTTAGTAGAGACAGGGTCTCGCTCTTGCTCAGGCTGGTGTCGAACTCCTGACCTCGAGCTATCCTCCCACCTCGGCCTCCCAGAGTGCTAGGATTATAGGCGTGAGCCACTGCGCTGGGCCTTTTTCCCCCTTTTGATTCAAAATTGTGCTAGAAAAAAAAAAATAGGGCAGTGAAAATGTGTTTCAGATTGACCTAATCAGATCCAATGTTTACTTTAGCTGTGGTTCGACAACATCTCCATAATATCTTTCCTCTTCTTTAATAAATAAATAAGTCCTTGGGGCACAACAAAATTTCTCTCCATCAATAGCCTTATCATTTTATCAGTAGCAATATCCCTTTAAGGTCTGCCTTTTTTCCCCCTGTTCAGAATTCTTTTCAACACATTTTCAAACAGAACAAAGTGAGTTTAAATATATCACACAGTGGTTGCCTCTCAAACATCTACAGAAACCATTTCAGTCAATATGTTGTTTGATAGGAAAAAAGAAGTATATTTGATTTGGGTGCAAACAGACTGTTATGCAAAGCATTTGTTGGTTAAAACTCAGGTGAATAAGCCGATGCTTTGGATGAGACAGGCTGATACCCAGCTTCCCTCAAGTGTCTGCAGGTTGGGCTTCCCCTGGGGACTACACACTGTGCTAATGAGGTACCTGAACCAAAGCCCTGAACCTCCCCGGTGCACACGCAATCATCCAATCATCCCCTGGAGGGTCTTGCTCAAGGCAGAGTCAGAGCCCACAGGTGGGGTGGAGCCTGTGATTCTGCCTTTCTAATGAGCTCCTAGGAGGTGCCATCCCACAAAGTGGCCCTTGGAGCAGCAAGAGTGTAAACAGACTCAGCAAGTTAGAAGCCACATTTCTCAAGGATTAACTTGTAGATTGGGACACATTCTCCTTATTTACGAAACAGGCTTTGCCACTGTCTCATGTCAAAGAACCTCGGATAGAACAAGTGGATGTTTTAAAGTCTCTTTAGACTGTGAGTAATATCTGCAGGTCAGAAGATCCCATCCCAATCTAACCTAAATGTTACACTTGCTAAAAATCCATACCTAGAAAATCCTGTGATATTTAGTAAAGCCTCACCAATTTGGATTAAATAAAACTTAAACCTTATTTATGGAATTTAAAACATACAACCTGGCTTATTACTTTCAATTTCACAGGCTACGCAAGCTTAAAGTGTTTGAGAAAGCAGTAATTCATATACTTCCCCAAGGATGATGTTTGTCCTACTTCATTTGCACTAAGGAAAAAAGGAAAGTCTGGGTCTTCCCAGCCACCCCCATACGAATAACCACAAATTCCAAATAAAAGGAAAAGGAATTTCAAAAGTCTTCCTGCATTTAAAATAAAAAGGTCCCTAAAATTTACAGTATCTGTGTCAGTTCCTTCAGGTATAACCATTCCTGTCAGCGGGGCTTCCTTTAACCCGTTTTTGAGGTGGAAAAACTAAAGCCTACAGTCAGTAGAACTCAAGGTCAATGCCATTGGGGGACCTTATTAAGCTAAGGAATGTCAACAACAGCAAATTTTACCCACGCAAGCACCAGCTGCCTTGAGGGAAGGTGTGTGTCTCCTGACAAGCGCACAGTTTCGGCCCGGCTTGTTTGGCCTTGGAAAACATTTTCCTTATCGACTGAAAAGCAGAATGCATAAAAAAGAGTAAATTAACTGCTTTTTTAAAAGAGAGGAAGTAAAGTGAGTAAATTACACATCTTTAAGCTATTTGTACAACTACACAGATCTGTGCTCCTGCATACGAAAGGCCGTCAGGGTAGTTATAGAGGAAGGGGCCACTCTGTTTTGCAAAGTGTGCAAAATACAAATGGTACAACAGGTACAGAATGTAAAAAGACAAAATACAGATTCAAAAAGCACAGAAAGGGTTTCTGCCAACACCTTCTGCACACTGTTACTGTACTGTCCTGTCCTTCTACTGGTCATCACAAATAGGGCTTAGCCTGCCAGCCTGACAACAGGGGAAGAAACCTTAAAAATATGGGACGTCTTTAAGAATCACTCACTGGAAAGAGAGCGCATAGTATGCCCACATAATTAACGTGGGTTCAACTAGACTAGTGACCTTCCATCACGCACCTTCCCAGATACAATCAGAGCTGATCGCTGCCCAGGTAACAGTGCACCAAAGGCTGTCGAGTTTAGCTCCACTACAGCAGGCTGGTTGCTCCTATTCCTTTAAATCTGGGATGGGTAGGATGGAGGTACAGAATCCAGAACTGGAGATGGAATTAAAAAGAAATCTGGAACATTCACTGGACAGGTATGGGAAATATCTGGCAGAAGAAAAAATACAAAGTTTGCATTACTTCTCTGACAGTGGTAACCCTTGGGCTGATGTCCACATTTACCTTAATACACAGCGTTTTCTGACATTCCAGCCTCAACCCTCTTTCCTGTGCTACTGCTATACCTTAATTAATAAAGCTAAACTAACAGCATCCAGAGAAGAGTCTCCAGGTGCCTAGAAAATGCTGCAGTGCAGCGGCTGGAAAGGGCTCTGAACTGAGCCCCAGACACGGGGTTCCAGTTACTCCCCACGAATCTCAGCCTCTCACCGGCAAAATGGAGCTACATTACCTGCCCCTAAGGGTTATGAGGTTTCTGAAACCTAGAAAGGGTCCTTACGTGCTGAATTAGTGAATAAATTTTCAGATGAGATAATGATGCGAAACACAATCTAAATGTTAGTTATTATTTTTTTTAAATTTGTCCATTAAGGCTCTCAAAGCATATAACATTCAAATAATTCACAGTTCACTGAGCAGGCAGCTTGCTTGTATCTTGGTTTATAGGAAACATTCAGGCCCCAAGTTCTTGGGATAAAGTGTGCCTTATTTCAATTCTGGGTTCTGCCATGACAATAGACCTACCTTTACTGACAGTACCCTTTTCTAATAAACACTGAGAATTTGATACAGAAAGAAAGTGACATGCTTTACCAAAAAAGAGATTGTATTAGTTAGGATATGTTCTGCAAAGCATCAGAAAACCGAAGTCATGTCAGCTTCACCAAAAAGGTGGGGCCATCTGAGACCTCGGGCTGCTCCTGAGGACCGCACAGGGCTCTGTTGCCAAGCAACAAGAGGGAGAATTTGGTGGGTGGGCAACCAACAAGGCCATGCAGAGAACTAAGAGTACATCTATCCACCCAAGCAGTGGCTCCCACTCCATCCGTGATGTTGTCTCCTTTTTTGAGCCATTCGCTCCTACTAGACTGAAATGTGACTAATTTCTGACCCGCACTTGCAGAGAGCAGGCTGCGTATAGAGCGAAGGAAGGGAAGAATGACTGAGATGTGCTCAAGCAGACCGAGGCCACTCAGTTAGGCTGGTAATGAATCTCAGCCTCAGATGCCCGGCCCGCTGCTTCAATAACCATAAATTCTCTTCTCTGATTCATGTCTCTATTTTGCTTTCCTAGGGTGAAAGCTTTCTTGCTACACTGGAGACCTTAAAATAACTTGGGGATATGGCAAATAAGCACATGAAAAGATGCTCCATACCATACGCCATTAGGCAACTGCGAATTAAAACAGCGGTAAGATCACTACACACCTATTAGAATGGCTAAAGTCAAAAACACTGACAACCCCAAACGCTGGCAAGGATGTGGATTAACAGGAACTTTCACTCATTGCTGGTGAGAATGAAAATGGTACAGCCACTTTGGAACACAATTTGACAGTTTCTTACAAAGCTATACATATTCTTATCATTTGATCCAGCAATTGTGTTCCTTGGTATTTACCCAAATGAGTTGAAAACTTATGTCCACACAAAAACCTGCCCATGAGTTCTTATGGAAGCTTTATTCATAATTGCCAAAAATTGGAAGCAACCAAGATGTCCTTTAGTAGGTGATGAATAAACAAATGGTGGTATATCCACACAATGGAATATTATTCAGCAATATAAAGAAATCAGTTATCAAGCCACAAAAGACACAGAGGAACCTTGAATGCACATGGGTAAGTGAAACAAGCCAATTGGAAAAGGCTACACACTGCATGTTTCCAACTCTATGACAGTCTGGAAAAGACAAAATCTTAGAGATAGTAAAAAGATCAGTGGTTGTCAGATTTTGGGCGAGGGGCAGGGAGGAGGCACAGGGAATTTATAGAGCAGTGAAACTATGCTGTATGAAACTGTCATGGTAGGTACATGGCATTACGCATAACATAAATCCACAGAACATACAAGAACGAAGAGTGAACCCTATGTATTAATAAATTATGGACTTAATTAATAACAATGAATCAATATGGTTAATAATAATGAGCAATTTTAACAAATGTAGCATACTATCATCATGGCCAAAGATTGGAGGGACAGCCCTAAGAGGAAGAAGCCAGAAAATTAAAGCTCCTTACTTTTGCTGACATGGGGAGCCCACAGTCCCTACAGCAGAGAAACACTTGCATTTCTCAGCCCTCTTCCAAAACTGCTGCTCCACAGATGGCCTCCCAGCCCGTGAATGCATTTTAAATTTATCACAAGGACTACAATACACATGACACTCTAGCATTTCACAGCTCAATAGTCTAGCGTAATTCTTCAATGGTCAAATGTAATAACCGAATCAGTAAAGGTTCCCCCAGCACTTTCTTCTCCATTTATTTACTCTCTGTAGCCCTTGTCTTGGACCACGGGTGTGGGGCACTGGCAAACAAGGACACATATACCTGGTGAAATGTTTGGAGACAGATATATTTGAAGAAGTCTGGCAAGATATTCACCTGCTCAAATGTTTCCTGAATACCAAACTGGGAGGTGGGGAATTGGGCGGGGAGATGAGAACATAGTTACCTGTTTTTCATTGCGTAGTAAAGAGGCACATTCAAAGTCATGACGCAGTTTACTAAATTGAAGGCCTCTTTCCATTCTCAAAATATGAACAATATTTTGTCCTCCTTGTCCACCCATGTTTTCAGACCTACATTTTTTTAAACCTACAGTTTTCCCCCACTGCTTTGGACGCACTTGCTAGATAAAGGGCACACTCATCTGATAATGAACAGTTAAATAAAAACATGTTATGCTTCATACATCCTGCAAAAAAGCAAAGTGCAACACACTCAGCTGAATAAACCACTTCTTGAACATCTGTTTAACCCTTATTCATGCCTATCCGACTATAAATTGGTGCCACGTCATCGCAAGTCAATTTGGGAATTTTCTGCAAAATTTTAAATTTAGGTTTAAAAATGCTAACCCAACAATTGCACTCATGGGACTTCATCTTGTCAGCAAGAATAAAAACTGACCTCTCAATACACATTCCACCCTGTCCTGTGATAGGTTTGAGAATGGGTCAGGGGATGGGGCTTCCTTACTTCTGGGAAGGACACACCAAAGCAATGGCCTCACCTTTTCCTGGAGGTGTCCCCTGGAATTAGTGCAGCCATCCTGGGTCCAGCAGAGGTGAGTGGGGAGGGTGAAAGGGCCTGGGCCCTGAGACCTCCGTGAGCAGATGAACCAAACTTCCTAGAGCCTACCTGCCCCTGGGCTTCTTTCCCATGGAGATCACCAATGTGTGGACTAGACAAGCCAACACAAATCATCATTTTCTGTAACTTGCAGCTGAAAGCCATCTCACACAATCCAACAAAGTCACGTATATGTGCCAAACTGCATATATAAGAGTTTTTACTGCCATCTAGTTAATGACAGCTAAAAACTGGAAACTCAAAAGTCTATCCTGGCTAAGTAAATCATGTTCTATGTTACAGAATGCTATGTAGCCCTTAAAAAGAGAGAGGAGCTCTATATGTGTTGATATGGAAAAATACTCAGGATGTGTGATTAGTTGACAAAAAAAAAAATCAACGGGGTACAGAATAGTGTATATGGTATGATCTCATTTGTGTAAAATATATACATATACTTATATGCTTCCATACACATGCACGTGCACACACGCATGTACAATTTCAGAAGGACACTGTTAAATTGTCAATAATGGTTACAACTGCAGGGGGAGGCAGCAAGTGGGAGGGGAATTGGTTTTCATTTAATGGTCTCTGTACTGATTGGATTTTTTATAATAGCATATACTACTTTTATAATTTCTTAAATCAAGACAAAAAATACTTTAAAAATGGTCAAAGGATTCAGTTATGACAATTCATAGACATTCAGATGGCAAAAATACACATATAAAAAATTACTGCCCAGAAATGTATTCAAATCAGACTTTACTACCTATGCCTACTAAGGTTAGCCATAGAAAAATGTTAGTTTTGGGCCAGGCCTGGTGGTTCATGCCTGTAATCCCAAGAAGGGAGAATTACTAGGCCAGGAGTTTAAAACCAGCCTGGGCAACACAGCAAGACCCCATCTCTAAAAAAAATAAGAAAAATTAGCCAGGCATGATAGTAGGTGTCTGTAGTCCCAGCTACTTGGGAGGCTGAGGCAGGAGGATCACTTGAGCCTAGGACTTGGAGGCTGCAGTGAGCTATGATGACGCCACTGCACTCTAGCCTGGGCAACAGAGCAAGACCCTGTTTCTAAAAAAAAGAAAAATGTTAGTTTTTAAGCCCTCTTTCTCCATCTACAACCTTTCTAGCTGCCTACAGTCAGTATGTATTAGGAAACTACAGATTAATTTTAATATAGCCTAAGTAAGAGAAAATTTAAAAGACACTGTCCAAATGTGCACATGTTCACTCCAAAGCCGAATAACTCTTTCCAATGATCCACACCACTGTTATCCTCCATGGAGCAAGAGCTGTCTACAATATTTAATACTTGAAGAATAATTTTAAGATCCAGGATGTACTTGGGTTTCTAGACTTACCTTTCAAGCCCAGCTTGGACACAGGGCACTTATAAGTTCATTCACTCAGTACAGGTGCCAATTTTGAATCATGCTCCAGTGCAGTTATCTTTTTAGAAAATAATCCCTGTCTCAACGTGCAAGAACATTTCCAGAGATGCCATGCTTCCCAGGGGCCTGTGGTCCCCACTTTGCAGGGAATTTCCCTGACTGAGGCTTTTCCATCAGCCTCTTGGAGGACAAGAATTCCGCTCATCTCTTTTTGGCTCCGTGACACCCAGAATTTTACTCCACGCCTTCCCCCAACCCAGGGGCCTCTCGCAGACCCACCCCTAAGTCAGCTCTCTCCAGGGGTGCAGCTGCTCACGTGTCTGCTTCTCCCTCCCCCTCGTCTCCCCCCACATTGCTCCACTGGGGGCAGGGACCTCTTTGCTTCCCCGTGGTGTCCCCACAACTGGCACAGTGGCATTTTGGAGACAGAGAAATCTGCAACAGAATCCCGATTCCACCCAACACATGCCTGAGTAACTTTGGAGGAGCTCCCTGGAGACTCTTTGAGCCTGAGTGTCCTCATCTGCCCAATGGAGGTCACAATACACTGTCTGCAGGTGATCCTGGTGGCAGTGGCGGTGGCGGTGGTGTTAGTAAAGGTAATAATGATAATGGTAATACATGCTTGAATAGATTAGTCTGAGTAGCACTGGTTTCTAATACAGTCAGGCCCAACTAGCGCACCTGAGCACGTGGTAGCAGCATGCAAACATGCAGTTCAGTCTGAAGATTCCTTAAGCAAATGGCCCTGGCTGCACAGAACAAAATCAGATAAGGTAAACGAATTACTGCCCAGTGATGGTGAAGGTTGTAAGTTCTGCACAGCACATGTTCTCTGCAGCGCACCTAACGCGGGCTGCAGAGAGCGGGAAGGAAGGCGCCACTGAGGCCCCCCAGCGCCCTGGAGAGCTTCCACTTGGCCATGCAGTCATGTAGGCACAGGGCTCACAGCAGTGTTTGGTTGTTCATTTGTTTGTTTGTTTATTTGTTTTTATTGGTTTTATGGCCAAAATCCTGGCAGAGGAAAATCATTTCTCTAGCATCAGTCAAAGAATTGTACACAGGGCTCAAAGAGAGTGCTTGTTTGTTTGAGACAGGACCTGGCTCTGTGTCTGGGCTGCAGTACCGTGGAAGAGCGCTCACTTGGAAGTGGAAAAGCTCCATCCCCCCAGCCTTCCTCCTTCCCATGATGCCTCCTCCCGACTCCCATTTAAGTGGAATTATTTAACTTACAGGATTGTTGAAAATAGAAGGAAAAGTCCTTAAAACTCCACTTGGGTCCTTCTGGATGAGTTGTTCCCATAACCGAGAAGAGGCAGGCAGAGCTGCACCTGATAGCTCCAGTGTGACCTACTTTAAGGCTTTATCCAGGTTCACGGGACAAGATGCTGACCTGAACCCCTCACAACACTCTTTGAGTGACCCAAGAAAAACAGTTTTGAACATTTGAAAATGTGGGGCCAAATATATTCACAGGAAAAAAAAAGCCTTCCAAGGAAACGACACTGTTTTGAATGTTAAAGAGGGGGAGAGAAATTGGAAAGAGTGAAAAGAAATAGCAAAACGCACTTTTTATTTTAACCATGACATCTGCTTTGGCAAGGCCCGAGGTTTCAACCTGCACCCAGAGCTTCCCGTCTCACAGACCGCAGGCCGCTGCGGGCGGGGCCGCCCCGCTGCCCGCGCCGCGTCGGAACTGCCGAGCACGTTGAGTGTGTTGTCTTCGGCATTCTCTCTGGTGGAAAAATGACACCTCCTTTGGAGTTCTTTTTGCCACCAACTTAATCCACCTTTCTAAAGCATTCGGGATAGAAAACAAATGGACATCATTTTATTTCTGACAAGTTCTTTTCCGATAAACTTTTCTCTCATCAAGCACATCCCACCTGTTCTATAAAAGTCCTAATAATAGCCAATTACCATTCTTTATCAACGAGCATGTTGGAGGCCTCTGTTCATTCTTGACATAACACTCCCCTGTCCTTCCTGCCTCTATCAATTCATCTAAGAGTGGTGATTTTTAAAAATACTTTCCTATCCCTTGCAAAGCTCTTTGATAAACTGGCAATAAAGACAGTATCAATAAATTGTTATGACAATGTTAGTTACAACATTACTTAATAGCTGTTTCGAGTCTAGCACAGCCCAGAACATAAAAGGAACCTTAAAGACAAAAGGATAGTAATTCATTGGTTTATTGATGATGTACTGATTGAAAAGCTGGAAGAGTCAAAAATATTCCTTTACCGACCCAGCACCCCACCTCCTCCGCCGACGTCGCGGTATCCTCTCCGTGAGTCTGGCCCTTTAAGTCCTTCAGTCCTCACAAGGGTGACTTTAGAGTTGGAGAGCCAATTGAATATTATTAAAACATCTAGAAAACCTGTGTTTGAGACAGGCAGGAAGAATGAAAAGAATTCACAATTTACTAAGGCGGGGAAGAGATATGAGAGAAAAAAAAGCTGTAAACCTGTACTAGAGGGTACAGAATTCATTCTACCCAAATAGGGCATTAAAAATGGAAAGAAGTTGTGAAAGAATGTCATAAGGCTGTCACCTGAAATCAGGGACAACACCAGCAACTGTATGACAAGGACACTGAATATTCCCCAACAGCATGAAGACTCGACACAGGGCTCCATGTACCTTTGGCGGCCTGGCAGAACGGTCCTGCACACAGGTGTCTCAGCCCAGACAAAAGTCTCTGGCACAGCCCCAGCCCACCGAGATGGCCGGCACCTCACAGTTACGTACTGCCCTCCTGGTAACCCCAAACAACAACGCCAACCCTTCTTCAGGACTCCCTTCCTCCCGCGCAGCATGAGCCAAGGCCGAGTGTTCGTTCTGGCTTCGTTTCAAAGGTGGGAAGGGAAGGACGGCGCCATGGTTTTCATAATCAAGGAAGCCAGGCAGCCTGATTTTGCATGAACAGATATCAGACCATCGGGGCTGCAGGGAAGCTTAGAGGCCATTTGGTATTTTCTAGAGATGATGAAAGTGAGGCAAAGGGAGGTGGCCGTGGGCACAGAGCTGCCCA
>RJWJ010040811.1:0-13867 GCA_004363605.1 Indri indri
TTGGGAAAAATTTACAAATATGAATGAATGTGCTAAGTTTCTGGATCCATTGTGTTAGCTCAAGTAGCTGGGGATGCTCCTAACAATTTCCTGCTAGTTGGACAAAACCTATACTGAGCAGTGACCTGACACAAATTAAGGCATCAGAATATCTATGAGAATAATTTTAAAATAAGACTTTAAATTCTTAAGTAGACACAAGAGATTTTATTGAACTAAACCAAGGTTGAATTATATGCAATCTATAAAAAACAACCCTAAATAAAAATATACATAAAACAAATGTGTTATTCTATAGAACCACCATTGATTTTTGTATGCTGATTTTATAGTCTGCAACTTTACTGAATTTTTAAAATTAATTCTCACAGTGTTTTGGTGGCATCTTTAGGGTTTTCTGCATTTAAGATCATGCTGCCTTTACACAGAGAAAATTTAACTTCTTCCTTTTCAATTTGAATGTCTTTCATTTATTTTTCTAGCCTTATTGCTCTGGTTAGGACTTCCAGGACTGTGTTGAACAGATGTGGTGAGAGTGGGCATCCTTATCTTCTTCCTGACTTCAGAGGAAAGGTTTTCAGTGTCTTGCCATTGAGTATGATGTTCACGGTAGGTGTATGATATGTAGCCTCTATTGTGTTGAGGTACATCTTCTACACCTACTTTTTTGAGAATTTTTATCATGAAAAGATGTTGAATTTTGTCTACTGATTTTTCTGCATCTATTCAGATGATATGTTTTTTTGTCCTTCATTCTATTAATGTGATATATTGCATTTATTGATTTGCATATCATTGTATCCAGGGGATAAACCTCACATAATGATGATGAAGAATGATTCTTTTAATGTGCTGTTAAATTGAGTTTGATAGTATTTTGTTGAGGATTTTTATATCTATATTCACCAGGAATTTTGGCCTGTAATTTTGTTTCTTTCTAGAGTCCTTGTCTGGCTTTGGTATCAGGCAATGCTGGTCTCTGGAAAAAAAATGAATTTGGAAGTATTCCTTCCTCTAATATTGTTAAGAAGAATGTGAGAAGGAAAAACTGAATATCCATATGCAGAAGAATAAAATTTGACCCTTACAAAATGTACAAAAATGAACTAAAAATAGATTAACAATGTAAACATAAAACCTGAAATTGTAAAACTACTAGAAGAAAACATGGGGATAAAGTTTCATGACATTGATCTTAGCAAAGATTTTTGGCTACAACTCCAAAAGCATAGGAGACAAAAGTAAAAACAGACAAATAGGATTTCATCAAACTAAAAACCTTCTGAACTACAAAAGGAATAATCAACAGAGTGAGGGAAAAAAATTATGGAAAAAGAGAAAATATTTATAAACAAGATATACAAAAACAAATGGCCAACACATACATAAAAAATATTCTTGGCTGGGCATAGTGGTCTGCACCTATAATCATAGTTACTTTGGAGTCTGAGGTGGGAGGAATTACTTGAACCCAGGAATTCAAAGACAGCCTGGGCAACATAGCGAGACCCTATCTCAAAATGAAAAACAAAAAAAATAAGCAAATGAACAATGAAATGCTCAACATCACTGATCATCATGGAAATGCAAATTAAAACCACAATGAAATAGCACGTCACACTTGGTAGAATAGCTATTGTTGAAAAGACTAAAGATATGTTTTACAGAAAAAGGAAACCCTTGTACAGTGTTGGTGGAAATGTAAATTAGCACAGCGATTAGAAAAAAACAGTATGAAGGTTCCTCGAAAAAGTAAAAATGGAAAAACTATATAATCCAACAATCTCACTTCTGGGTATATCCAAATGAAATGAAATCCCAATGTTGAAGAGACAGCTGTACTCTAATGTTCATTGCAGCATTATTCACAATTGCTAAGATGGAGAATTAACCTGTGTCCATCAATGGAAGAATGGATAAAGAAAATTTTACATATGCAATGGACTACTATTAAATTTTAATAAAGAAGGAAATCTTGTCATTTGTGATCACATGGATGCATGTGGAGGAGATTAAGCAAAGTGCAATAAGCCAGGTACAGAAAGATAAATTACTACATATCCTCACTTACATGTGGGACCTAACAAAGTCAAACTTATAGAAGAAGAGAGTAGAATAGTGGTTACCAGTGGCTGGGATTGTGGGAAAGGAAAGGGGAGATGTTGGTGAAAGCATACAAAGTTTCAGTTAGACAGGAGGAATAAGTTCTGGGGATCTATTGTACAACATGGTGACTATAGCTAATAGTACTGTATATTTGAAAATTTCTAAGAGAGTAGATCTTAGATATTATCACTCCCCAAAATGATACGTCCATTAGATTAATTTAATCATTGCATAATGTACACATATATCAAAATGTCATGTTCAACATAAACATGTGCAATGTCTATTTGTCAAGTAAACTTTCATAAAGCTGATAAAAATAAATAAAATAAATGTAAGTATATGAAAAATATATAACATCCTCACAAGTAATCAAAAGGTTGCAGTTACTATACTAGAATCAGACATATAAGTATTAGACAGAAAATATTCCCAAATATAGAATTTTATTTCACAGTGATAAAAGGGTCAATCCATCAAGTGGATAAATGTCTGTGTTTACAAAAAGGTGCTTATGTATTTAATAACATTTCAATACTCATGAAATGAAAATGATAGAACTTAGAAGAGAAACAGAAAAGTCCACAATTGCATTTGGTGACTTAAACATCACTTTCTCAGTAATTGATATAACAAGTAGACAATCAGTAAGAACATAGAAGATTTGAGCAACCCAATTGACCAACTTAATTTAATTGATAATTATAGAATACTCCACCCAGCAATAGCAGAATATACATTTTTCTCTACTGCACATAAATTATTGACCAAGATACACCATATTGTAATCCGGGCCATAAAATGGTTAATGATAAATTTTAAAATATTGAAATTATACAAAATATTTTTTAACTACAATGGAATTAAACTGCAAATCAATAACATTTAAATATCTGGCAAAACATTTGGAAACAAAACAACACCCTTTTGAATAAGTCTTGGGTCAAATAAGAAATCATGTGGGGAATTATAAAATATTTTGAAATAAAATATAAATATGGCATATTCTAATTTTCAGGATGTATCTAAATCAGTGCTCCAAGGGAAATCTGTAGCATTAACTAGGAATTAAGAGAGAATGGAGACTAAAAAACAAGCAATATTTTCACAAAAGGGAAAAAAAAACATTATAATTAAGAACTCTTGGCTTGAAAAGATACATATTTTGAGCCCATGTTTCTGAAATAATACCAGTATGTACCAAATGGATGTCTCATTTATTAAAACGTGCTGATTTAGCAGTGTTTTTGAATTTTTTTAAATTCAAAAATTCAATGATAACAGAAGAGAAAAAAAATTCTAAGGTGAAAAAAAGATGCTAATCAAGACAATGGCTCTCATTGCAGTTGATACAGCTGATGGTAGGAGTGTAAGACTAGAAATTAATAGTCTCAAAATTGATATTCCCTGACCGACTATATCACTGGGCAGGTCAGACTCTCTCTCTGAAATTTAACATCTTCATGTACAAAGTGAAAATGTCAAATTTGTTGAAATACACAGTTCCATCTCTCCTGAAAATTGTAGAATTTTATTTGACAAATATCATTAAGTTCCTGCTAAAATGTATTTTGAGAGGTGCTTAATACAAAGATTTTTATTGTCATTTTCTTCAAATTTCTTACAATCTATTGCATAAAATAAATCCTATGAAAGTAATAGAAATGCAGATTAATCTACAATCCAGGATAAAATACAAATATAAACTGAGTATAACATGAGGATCACAGAGAAAAGAGCTAATATTATTCTTGGGGTAGGTGAGAGAATTATGGATATCTGCATTTATGTATAATTGATTTGATGATCAGACAGCATATTTATATTCTCCAAAATTAACAAATTGACCCCAATCTTTCTTTAGATGTCTGTAAGTTTTATGGTAAGAAAATAAAATCAATGTCACATTATCACATGTTCTCAGATCAGGTATTATATACAAGAGCTATCTAACAGAAAGAGTAGGCAGTTGGTCTGAAGAATGTGAAAACTGTTCACCTGGTTTGCAATATCTAGAGGCACAACTGCTTCTTTTTGAAAAATACCATAGTAACAAGAAGGTTTTGTATGAAGCCAGCCTCTTCAGGCTTCATGTAGCACAGCCTGAGTGATGTTTCTAGACATGTGCTCTCTGGTGCAAATTATAGCAGTCCACAATCAACCAAGGAAAAAATTAATCAAGCTTCTGTCAAAACTTATCAAAGCCTGCAAATGTCACATACATGATAACTACCGGGAATAAGGACAAATGGGGGTTTCGCAAATCCTTGAATAGTATCACTTGTAACTGGAAAACTCTGACACGGTTTTCTCTCTTTTGCTTCAGGGCTTAGCTTTTACACATTTCCTTTTTTTATTGTCCCTAGACAAGGACTTGCTGTCAAATCACTTTCCCCGGTAAGGGATGTGCACGTGAGTGTTACAGGAAGAAACTGAGCAAGGCGTCCCGGTGCTTGCCATTTTTGCTTTCCATTCCCTCAGCTCATTAAGAAAAAATGAATATTGCTACATTTAGGAGTGAAAACATTAAAAAAAATACACACACATTTACACTGAGCATTAAGTCTTAATCCCTAAGTGAAAATTAAAAGGCACAATTTCTTTAATTTTTGCTATATTATTAAACAATATGAGGCACAATTTCAAGCTGCAGGAAAATGGGACAGAACAGGTATAGCCTTTGCTTTCTCCATGTGACTTCAATATTATCCCTTAAGAAAAGCTGCTGAAAATAACCGTTCATTTTAAAGTAATTTAAACAACCCAAACTGACAATTCAATATGCCCCTGAATTCTCCATGATCCATTTCAAGTTTTCAAAGTCTATTTATAAAGAAACTAGCAAAGACTCCAAAGATCATTTCCTAAATGAACTCACCTGACTTAAAGAGAATATACTCAGAGTGTGAAATGAACCCAAGGATGTATTTCAGAATAATCAGGGTCTTTGAGGCAAACCTTGGCCATTGAAGATCCAGAAATCTAGAAGATTACAATTGCAGAGCAATTTTTTGATACATTAGTGATAAGGACATTGATGATAAACACTGTCAATGTAATATTTATTATAAGTGGCCATTTCAATTAATCCAGAAGATATTAACATCTGTGTTTCTCAACATGTGGAATAAAAAACTGAAAGCAGACGTGTAAGTGCCATTGTTACAAGTTCATATTATATTTATAATTCACCCTAAAGTTTGAGAGCATCAATCTACATTAAATGCATGAGGAAGCATGCTCAGAATACTGTCACTTGTCCAAAGGACAAGCAAAATCAGGATTTAAATCCAAATCTCTTTAATTTCAAGTCTTTTCCCCCATGTGACTCAGTCTCTGGTGTGAAAAAAAGAAATCAAAATGCCTCTCCTTTGCCATTTACTCACTAAAATGTCAGGTGGACTCCTATATGTTTTCACCAAAGATTCTCATGGTCTTTGAATCCTGAAGTTGAAAGGGAACCCTAACATTATCTAATCCCCAATCCCACAGCCGCAGTGCTTTGAATATATCCATGAGTGAATATTTTTTTATTACTCAGTAGTACAATTTACTACCTCCACAAGTGGTCCCTTATATTTCTGGATACTTCTCAAAAAGAGTTAATTTTATATTCAGTTGAAATACTCTGTTACTATTTCCACTGGCTACCTTTAGTTACTCCCTGAAGATACACCTTCATCTACAGTTCTGCAATACTATAGATCTGCAACGACTGTTATCACTTGTATGCTTAAACTTATCTTAACAGCTAACTTCTCCACCAGTGTATTGAATCTTCAGCATTTCCCATTGTTACTGATACATGACACTTAACTAATTGTATCGAACGTGAGTGTCCACTGCTAAGTAGTACTTCATACAATGCGTCTATTCATAAAATAACAAGGACCACAGGTTTTGTCTTACTGAGGTAGTCTTTGGGGAATGTGGAGGCATGTTATTTTGAGAATTTACTCCCACTATCCCAAATAAATATAAATTGGTGGGCTCTTTTGTTCATCATTTTGTCTGTATGACACACAAAAATATAGTTAGATGGTTAGATAGGATGAACAATATATGACAGTATAACAAAGTGACTATAATCAATGATAAATTAGGATATACTTTAAAACAACTAAAAGAGTGGAATTGGAATGTTTCTAACACAAAGAAATGATAAATGCCTGAGGTGATGGATACCCCAATTACCCTGCTTTGATTAATTCACATTGTATGTGTATATCATAATACTGTATGTAACCTATGAACATATACAGCTATTATGTGTCCATAATAATTAAAAATAAAAAAAATGAAAAATGCTCAGATAGGACACTACCTACCACAGAGACACAATTATAATACTACTGGTGGTACAAAGAAGAACCCAAAGATTCAATCTGACTCACCTGAGATCTCACATCAGGTCCTAGTATACACTAACAACTTCAGCTTTTGTTTTTACAAATTTTTCAATGAAAACACTCTGGGACATAGAAAATTTTTGACTTCCTCAAAGCCCTTTTCTAAGAATTCAGGGAATTTTGTCAATATCTAGATGGAAGTCAATATTTGCTATATATATACTTTTTTTTTTTTTTTTTTTGAGACAGAGTCTCACTCTCTTGCCCGGGGCGAGTGCCGTGGCGTCAGCCCAGCTCGCAGAAACCTCAAACTCCTAGGCTCAAGCGATCCTACCGCCTCGGCCTCCCCAGTAGCTGGGACTACAGGCATGCACCACCATGCCCGACTAATTTTTTTCTATATATATTTTTAGCTGTCCAATTAATTTCTTTCTATTTTTGGTAGAGACGGGGTCTCGCTCTTGCTCAGGCTGGTCTCGAACTCCTGAGCTCAGAACGATCCGCCCGCCTCGGCCTCCCAGAGTGCTAGGATTACAGGCGTGAGCCACCGCACCCGACCTCAATATTTGCTATTTTAGTAACATGTTTAGATTTTGATATTGAGCTCTAAATCAAGTGAATACTTTAATCCAGGAGCCAATGTGCAAATTTTAGTACTGGAAAGCAACTTACATAGATGGAATATGCTATAAAATAATGAAAATATGGTTTATATCAATTCCTATTATTTCTCCTCTTTGCATTACCCCCGGAAGAATGGCAAGGAGAATAACAAAGTAAGGAAAATAAAAATATTACCTAGTCATCTAAAATAGTGTTATAAAATAGTGATAATCATTAACTGTAACATTTACCAAGTGCCTTCTATGTGGCAGAGGCTATGAATGCTTACTTCATGGCTTACTTCTGAATGGTCTAATGGGAAGGCATTGTTACTTTTAAAATATGATAAAAATGAGGCTTAGTTATCCAGCCACAGAGCTGCATTTGAACCCAGGTTCGTCTCAGTCCAAGGCCATTGTCTTTCACTGTACCATTCTCATTCTGTGATACGCTGGGTAAAAATGAAAAGAGATTACTAAATTCTCATTGGGGAATCAGACTTACCATGTTTGTCTGCAACTTCCTGTTGCAAGTGTCGTGTTCTGTTGCCTAGAACTTTTTATGGTGCTGGAACTTTGAAAGTATCAAAATTTATTGGCACTCAGAGGTAACTGGATGATGATACAGCCCCAATCAGAACAATAGTTAGAATTTTGAGCTAATGTTTGAGAGAAGATTCCCTAGGTATTCTCTAACAAAAGCATTTCTGGCAAGAAAACTCCAGAAACAGTAGAAATGAGTGTCAGGAAACTGTCAGATTAAAATAAAGTATTGAAACAACACTAACATTCATGCTCGAGCAGCTGTATTAGTCCTTAAAAAATAAATCTATTCAGCAAGACTTTTTCTGTGTGTGTGCTGCATGCACATCAGCCTCCCTGTGAATGACATGAAAAGAAAGCTGATTTCTTACTTTGTAGGGAAATGAAAACCCTGCATTATGACTACCACAGCAAGGCAATGAAGCCATCCTGGGTGTAAAATACTTGCATTCAAGTCCTGGGCCACTATTTCTAATGTGAGGTCTTAACCACCTCACATAATCTAAGCATCTGTTTCCTCATCTGTAAAACGTGAATAATGGTAAAAATTACATTCTCGGTTTTGTGAGGCTCTAAGGAAATCATCTGGTATGCTTGTTCCCAAACTTGGTTTCATATTGAAATTACGTGGGGAGCTATAAAAACTACTTATTCCTGTATCCACCACTAATTATTATGGCTTAATTGGTCTAGTGTAGTCTAGCCTGGGCTTTAGAGTTTAACAAGATCCCACAGGTGATTCTAATAAATAAGTAACTGTGGCAACCACTGGTCTACTAACATACTGATGAGCACTGTGTCTTAACATATGGTGATTCTATTATTATTATGCAACCTTGGACTCACTGGTTATCCTCTCTGAATAAAGTTTAATTTTACATGAGGTAAAAAAGAAAACATGATTACATTTCTAGGTTTTTGTGAGATGCCCAACAAAATGCATGAGTAGGAGCACACAGATTAAATGTTACCTTTCTCTTTATTTCTAAAATTACCTTGTGGCTCTTCAGCACTATTCCCAGTCTCTTAGTACACTGAAAGAATTGCCCTTATATGTTCTAAAATCCCCTTTTGCTCATTTGCTCATATAGTCAACAACCTACCCATTTTAGAAATTGCAGCACCATGGTCCTTTTTGTCAGAAGCTTTTTTTTACCTAGTGTTATTCCACTTCTGGAAGTAAATCACTACCTCCTCTGAACCTGTGGAAAGTTTTTACATCTCCTGGATATTGTTATATTCTACTTTGTACTATTTTGCTATATGTCCTCAATCCCTAAGATTTGAGAGCAAGATTGTTTTTATAATCTCATTTTAATGCTAAAAATCATGCCCCCAGGTAGAGATCTAACATACTAATGAGACATATGACACATGAAGAAGCATATAATAAAACTACACAGGCGCAAGAAAATCTCTACCTCTACATGCTTAGACATCACCCTTTTCCTGCCTAATCCTCTTTAAAACCCTCCCTGAACTCCCATTTGTGCTGTTTCCCTTTTATTCGAACATAAGCTCCAGTAAGTCTTTCCTGTGACTCCCTTTAGACCTCTTGTTAATTTCAGTTACATAGAGAGCCCAAGGGCCTGCACAGGTAACACCTACAGCCCTTATCTTCTTCTGAGCCCTCGCCAGAATTTTCCTTAATACTCCATTTATGGCAATATGTATTTTTTACAGCCTGCTCCTTCAAATTCTTCCAGCCTCTACCCATTGCCCAGTTCCAAAGCTGCCTGCATATTTTCAGATATTTGTTAAACAAAAGCCTCACTTCTTGGTACCAATTTTCTGTGTTAATTTGTTTTGTGCTACCATAACAGAATACCTGAGACTGGCTAATTTATAATGAACAGAAATTTATTTGGCTCATGGTTCCGTAGGCTGGGAAGTCCAGGATCAAGGGGCCACACATCTTGCAAGCATCGTTTTGTTGCATTGTCACATAGTGGAAGGGCAGAAGGGCAAAGAAGCAAGCATGAGACACAACCAGAGATCTTACTCACAGCCCTTTTATAACTGGCATTAATCTACTCAAGAGAGTAGAGCCCGCATGACCTAAACACCTCCCAGTAGACTCCATCTTCCAACGCTGTTGCATTGAGAATTAAATTTCTGAAATATGCTGTTTGGGGGATATACTTAAGCCATAGCAGATGTCTCCAAGTTGATAAATATATATTTCAAACTTTAACAACATCTTGGGAACTTTCTCCAGAAACCAACATAATGATTCCAGAATTTAATGGAATTATACATAAACTTAAATGGCCAAATAATTTTGAAAAGGAATATTAATGTCAGTGGCCTTATTCTGCCTGAACTCAATATCTACCATAAAGCTGTAGTAATCAAGACAGTACAGGATAAGCTTAAGAATAGACATATGGAACAGTGAATGGAACAGAAAATAGAGTAACAAAATGGACTCAAATCCAAAACCTTCCTATATTGCTGATGGTAATGAAAAATAATACAACCATTCGTGAAAATAAATTTTGTCACTTTCTACTAAATGTTTTCCTATACTAAACAGGTATCCCCAAGTTCTACTTATAACTATCCAAGTAGACTAAAAATATATTTCAACACAAAGTCATTCATAACTCTTCATAGTGTATTTATTTGTAATAGTGAAAAAGTAGAAACAATGCAAATATCCATGAAAAATGAGTGAGCAAATAAATTTTAGTGTAGTAAACAAACTGTAGTATATCCCTATGGTAGAATACTACTCAACAATAAAAATTAATGAACTACTGATATACACAATTGCACAGATGTCTCTCAAAAACATTTTACTGAGTAAAAGAAGATATATTGTAAGATTTCATTTATATAATTTTCTAGGGAAATCACAACCATCTATAGTTATAGAAAATAAGTTGTTTCCTGGAGCTAAGAATGGGAGGCAGGCTTCAATAAGGCATTAGGGAGCTTTTTGCCTTAATGGAAAAATTTTATATCTTGCTTGTGTTGGTGGTTACATGGGTGAATACAATAGTCACAACTCACTGTTCCCTTAAGATCTATGCATTTCACAGTAAGTAAACTATGCCTCAAAACATTTGATTTTTTTTTTAAAAACTGTGACTTTCTCAGTATGTTTTCTTTTTTCTGTAGGAAATGATCGGGTAAAGAGGGAAAAATCTAAGGAAGCAGGAAGAAAGAGATCAATTGCAGGACAGACGTCCTTGAGTAGGAACTAGGGCAGATCCAGAGTGTTCAGTGAGGCAGTTCACTCTTAATAAAGCAGGGGGAGTTTATCTCTTTTAACATGAAGGATGGCAGAGTAAATGGTTGTAGATTCTGATAATGGAAAGATGGAACATTCCCATCTGATCACTCTGTTTTCTCATTTAAGTGTGAAGTGATGCTATTAGCTAAGCCTGAAGAAATAAAGGGAAAGTTGGAGATTTGAATGGAGATTTGTTTTTTTAAGTGTGAAAAGGTATTTGAGAGAGTGGAAGAAAGAACTGCCCTCTACTCTGCTGCCCAGACACTCCCTCTGCCCTTCGCTATGGAGTTCCTCTTATTGCCATTCCTTCCCTCCCCACTGGCTTGTCTTGTTTGAGCAGCTGTGGTGATACAGGCAGTGGTGTCAGTTTCTTAGTCTCAGGTTTATGGCTTTAGTATCTCACCAGTGAACTAAAGCGGGACTTTGGAGGGTACAGGGCAGGAGTCCACAGGATGGAGCCAGAGTCTGACTGCCACACAGTGCTCACAGTACTTCTGAGACAACGTGTTCTCAGGTTTCTTAAAAGCCCAGAGCCCTGGGAATTTAGGGAAGCTTCGGGCTCCCAGCAGGCAGTGAAGGAACACTGGGACTGGGGAGTCAGTGCAGGGAGCCCTCATGAGAGTGACTTGCAGAGATAGAGTAGCAAGAGGGGGTCGAGGGACTTCAAGTATCCAATTTTGACAGGAACCAAAGGGAGGGTATAGGCCTGGCTGACCTGGTGAAATAATAAATATCCAGGTTTCTAGGCCCTAAGACCACAGAGTGAAGTATTGCTGCCGAGAGGTAGCTCCCAGCTCTCCTTCCTTCACCAGCCTTCTTCCCTTTCAGCTTCCTTCGACATTAACTCTGTAGAGTGGTCGGGTTTGACCCAGGCACCATTCCGTATTTCGCACAAACTCAGCACTGAAGTCTGCTACTCTATGTACTCCCTAGACAAACAGCTCTTTTACCGGAATCTCCCTGCTGACACACTTGTTACTCAGTGCCTTTGGATCTGGGCTTTTTTGTTAGCGTCACCAAAGGAGTTGTGTCAAACACGAAGCCAGGGAGTCTTAACTTCAGGTAGAACTACTGGTTCTGGTCCATTGGACCCATATGAAGGAGGAAGGAGCTTGAGAAGGCAGTATTGACTCCAAGAGTCATGGAGAAAAGCTCTGAACATATAAAATTATAAGAATAAATAGAAAAAACCATTGTACAAAAACATGTAAAAAGGACAATGAGTGGGCTGCTTTAACTTCGTTGTAAGGTCTGGGTAGATCAGATACCTTTGAGTTGTTTAGGATCATTTTTATCACTCACATCATGGTGGTGGTGGTACAGAGAAGAGAACTGGGAAAATTGTAGGAAATGCTGCTCCTTGTGGCTAAATTAAATGTACAAGGAACCTCCCAGGAATGTAGGTCTTTTGACAGCAATACCACACAGGAGGTAGAGAGAATACTCATGATGTGCACTCTGCTTCTATCAGGGACATTTCAGGAATGTGGTGCATTAGGGTCTGTCATTGCTGTACAGTGGTAAGTTAACCATGAAGAGCTAGAAGATGCAATGTGAGAAGAAAAAAAAACATTACACGCAATGAGCTTACTAACCTAGTTCATATTTCGTTCTGGGTCTAAACCATAAGTATAAGTTTAGAAATTGTTTGTCAAGTCACGGATAACTTTAATATATTAGTGGTATTATCATTGATGTAAGGAAACTTGCAGTCTCTTTTATTTTTATTTTTTGTCCTAAAGTAAAAAGTTAGAATTTTATAAACTTGGTTGCAGAACAAATTGTCTACATCTCAAGCCTATTTTCCTAATTGACATTAGTCATAAAGGGTGTATCTAACAAAAATGAAAGGGTAAATTAAAGCAAGGTTATTCCCATACTGGTAACCTGGAATTCATAGCAAAAAAATGACTAAGTGTTTTAAAAAAGTTTGTACTTCATATGAGAAATTATATCAATCACCGAATCACTGTCATTAAAATTAATGTATTTATTGCCATGATTGAATGACTTTATAGACAGAGAAAGAGACATAGAGAGAAATATGCAGTCATTTATATGTGTATGGTAGTATGATTAATGACATTCTCTTCTACAGATTTTACTATCCTTTCTTTTTTAAAATTTGTTTTTGTCTTGAACATCCATTTATAATCAGTGTACAACAGTTTTTTTGTTTTTTTTTTTTGTTTTTTGTTTTTTTACTTTGTGTCCTTTATTCATTCCTTTAAGCCCCTTTTTTATTTCTAGTGTGGAGTGGATGGTATGGTAACATGTAAGCTTACAAGCCAAAGGTTCTCTCCTTTTTTGCCACAGAACATTGTAAGCTGCCTATAAATGTGGCTTCTCTACATGATGCTTTGTGTTGTCCCATCTCCAGGAAAAAAGTTCTTTCCTTTCAGAAAAATAGAAATTTTTATAATATCATAAGTATGTAATAGTTCTTAAACTAAATATCGAAGGCACTAAGGTTAACAAAAACATATTCCTGCTCCCAAGGAGTTTGCTGTTCTGAATGAACCCATCATCTATAATGTATCTACATACACATCTATTTGTATCATATAAAATGTGTCTATAAAACAACTTCAGTGAATTCTCAGAAGTTTTAGTGAAACTAAGTATAGTATGGGACAGGAATATAGTTTTAAATAGTATATTATTACTTACCTAGCTATGAACATCTAGCATTTATTCAATGTTTTTTAAGTGCTAAGACTTCTATATTGATTATCTCTACAAATCTATGAGGCTGTACATACCCATTTCATTTTTTTCCATTTTTTTAAAATTTCATAATATTACAGAGGACAAATGTTTTGGTTATGTAGATTGGTTTTATACTGCTTGAGTCAAAGTTATAAGTTGCCCATCACCCAGATAGTGTACATTGTACCCTTCAGGTATGATTTCACCCGTCCCTTCCTTACCCCTCCCTCCTGCATGATTTCCATTGAGTTTTACTTCCAGCTGTGCACATGAGTGCGGATCAGTTAGTTACAATGTGAGTACATATGGTGTTTGTTTTT
>RJWJ010040812.1:0-13809 GCA_004363605.1 Indri indri
CTCCCACCCAGCCCCAGATGATGGCAACAGCCCCCTCACCCCTTGCGAGGATCCCTCACTAATCTAGGTGTGTTTCTATCTGACCTCGGTCATCAGTGGTTCTACAATGCAGACAAAGGTCTTTCTCTTGACCGTGCCTGCCCAGGGAAGATACTGGTATTCCAGGTCTCATGTCCGGTGTGTCCCAGGGATCCATGTGGACCCAGGAATTGTGGCACATGAGGTCCCTCTGCTCAGTGGCTGATGTGGTCAGGAGGGACTGACCCACCGCTGGACCCCAAACAGGCACATGGTGGGAACAACCCTTGTGCTCACCAGGGCAGGGGCTCTCCAGAAGCCATGTAGGGACTCTCTAGGGTGGGCCATGGGCTAAGCCAAGCCCTGGGTCCCCCCCAGCCAGCCTGGGTGCCCGGGCAGTTATCCAGGAAGGGACAGGACAGGAGGCAGGACTCTCGGGAAGCAGCTTCAGGGCCCCAGGGTGACAGGCCTTTCCGAGTCCTGCCTGGCCAGGCTCTTGTTCAACCTGAGCCACAGGTGGTCACCCCGTCCCAGGTGGGACCAGACTGTGGGGTGGCAGGACCCTCTCAAGGCCACACGGCAGGGAGGCCAGCAGGCCAGTGTCGCTCCACATCTGGGGCCACCACAGCTTGCCCCTAGCCTCAGCCCCTCTCCATTGGTAGCTGTCACCCTACTCTGGGAGTGACCAAGAATCAGCCCTCACTGTCCCTGTGTCTCCCCTGCCTTGCGTCCCCACCCTTCCCATGAGCTCAGAAAGAGCCTCCCAGGGGCCACAGGCCGCTCTGAGCACCAGCCCCTGTGCGCTGTTTCGCTTTCTCCGTCTCGTGCTTCTCTTACATCTTTACGCAGACGAGATGAAGCTGTGAACACAAAATCGCCAGCGAGCTAGCTGTCTCGCTCTAACAAGATTGGTCCTAATTATCCCTGCAGCGGCGGCCTGGCTGCCAGAGCCTGCTCCTCACAATGATGGGCTCAGGGCAGGCACACAGAGGGTGCTTAATAAGCATCTACTGCCGCACCTTCAGAAACACTCAGCAGCTGAGGAAGGACAGTGTCTTGCACTCTGCCGGGTGGCAGCCAAGCTTCCCAGGCCATGTCCTCAGCCCCAGCCCCCATAACCCCAGGGTGGCCAAGGCCAACACCCTGGGGCATGGTCACCAACAGTGAGTCCCCACGAGAGGCCTCGTGTGCCCCAGAGTCTGGGAGGGCACCTGATGTCTCTCAGAGTCAGTCTGGCTGGGAGAAAAGGCAAGAGCACAGACAGTGACCAGGTGGTCAAAAGGCCACCTGAGCAGTGTCACAGGCAGGTAGTCTGTGCCCAAGAGCCTTTCCTAACATCATGCTCCTATATGCTGGGTCAAGTACCCCTGAGCTCAGAGCAGCCAGGGAAGGCTTCCTAGAGGAGGTGGCACAGTTAGGCAGAGTGCAGACTGGGTATACTGGTGGCACAGAGGGCCTAAGCAGAGAGGCCTGGGGAAGCTGGTCCTTTCCCACACATACTCAGTGTCATGGACTGGATGTGTCCCCCCAAAATTCATATGTTGAGGCCCTGCCCCCCAACATGGCTGTATTTGGAGATAAGGCCTCTCAGAAAGTAATTAATGTTAAATGAGGTCATAAGGGTGGGGCCTTGATCTGACAGATTAGTGTCTTCATAAGAAGACACCAGAGGGCTCGCTCTATGTCTCTGTCTCTCTGTCTCCTTATCTCTGTGTGTGTATCTCTGTCTCTCCCCCCCCCCACACCCCCCTGCCATGAGCCAAGAAGGAGGCCTCACCAGAAACCGACCCTGCCAGACCTTGACCCAGGATTCCCGGTCTCCGGAACTCTGAGAAAATAAAAGTCTATCGTTTGAACCTCCACCTGCAGCGCACACTGATCCAGACGCCACCTGCGCCCTCTCAGGCTCCTTCGCTGAGACTCCTCTCCTCGGTTCCTTCCTGCCACCTACCCCTTTTGCTAGTCAGGCCTCCCTGTGGTCTGGGCCCCTGCACCGGCCCCACACGGCCCTGAGGTCAGCAGGAAACCTGGGGCCGCCACCTGCCGCAGCAGCCGCTCCTCTCCCCACACAGCGTGCACAGCGCCCGAGCAGGTGCAAGGGTGTCAACCACAGGACAGGCAGGGCGGGGCCCCAGGGGATGGGGGTCAGTGGTCTTGTCACCATCATCCTGACTCTAAGAGGGACAGGCGCAGCCTGCAGAGGGGCCAGGGGACTAAACATACAAGTGCCAAGGATACGATCCCAGGTGGAGCATCCCTGGGCGCTGCCGGGCCCCTCCCAGCCCTATTTCACCTGATGCCGCTGTCAGCCCTGCAGAGGGGAGGCGGGGCCCGCACTGTGCCATCCTGTCCATGCGTCAGCCCCTGCGCCTGCCCCAGGGCTGAGGACCCGGCCCCACCTGGAGGTGGAGGAGGGAGGGAAGAGGCACACACAGGCATGGGCGGCCCTTGTCTGGCTGGGGTGGGGGGTGTGGGCACCCGCTAAGAGGCTGGGGTGTAATTCTGATAAAAACTTGACAGGGACCTAAAGCCGTCAATGCTGGAGTGACGGGTGTGACCAGCCTTGGAACAACATTCTGGAAGGAATGGAATTCAATTCAGGGGATTGACGGTGGAACCCAAGTATCTCCAGGGTGCCAGACAGTCCAGTCAATGCACAGAATTCCTTCCAAAGGAATCCAAATCAGACCCAAGGGCATCAAGGCATTGTCGGTCTTCAATGTCGGTTTCCCTGCCCAGCCTCCGGGGGTTTCATGTGGAGCACCACTAAGAAATCCAGCCCAGACTGCACGCTCCACTCCCCCCTGCAACACTGCTCCCTTCTGCTCGCTGCCGCCCACACTTCCTGCCCCCTGGGCACAATCACTGTGCTTACTCCACGCTCCGGCCAGCAGGATCCACTACTGGGCTTGGAGGGCTTGGAGCTGGCACAAAGCCCTTGGGACGTGCCACCCTCCTCTGGCTCTAACTGCTGTTCATGGGAGGGGCCTGCACGGGCAATGCCACCCTGGGCTGAAGGCGGGGCCTGACCAGAGCTGTGGGGGTGGGGAGAAGGGCAGGCTGAGGGCACAAGATGGGGAGGTAGGGGAGGAGCTCAGCCAGGAGCCCCGGGGACACCCCACGGGACGGCGTCCCAGGACACCTCTGCTTGGCTGAAGGGGAGCTGCTTTTGCCCAGACTTGCTTCTATGGGGAAAATGCTGGAAGAATCTTCCCACTGACTTCGCCTTTAGTTTCTGGTTTCCAAAAAAATCTGAGAGCCCCAGAAACGGTTTACAGAGGACTAGAGGTGACATCTCCTGGTGGGTTCCACTCTGAACGATTGTCCAGCTTTGCTCTGGGTCCATACCTTTGTGCCACCCCGGGGGATGCTACGGGGTGTACTTCCCAAGGAAAGACCAGCCAGTTGTGGGCAATGACTTACACGAAGCATGTGTGGTCACCGGCTCCGTCATTCCGGGCAGGGCCCGGCCCACCCTCACTGAGGCAGAACAGATCCGACCACCTGCGCTGGAGACATTGCCTCTACACGAGGGGGTGAAGTTCGGGAAGAAATTAGCACTGAGCTTGTAAAAGTACCAGCAGCCCAAGCAGAAGAGCAAAGGATCAAGGGCTTAGAGGAAAATCCTTCTTCTCAAACAGATTTGCTTCATGAAACAGAAAAAAAAATTTTAAGAGAGTTCTCGTGCTGTCAATAAGCTACAAAGGACACGGCGTCTATAAATCAGATCAGGCTTAGAGAGACCAGGGAGCTGTGATTAAGCACAAGGCCGGTCTGCAGAACGATCACCGCCTGGCAGGCGATGGTGCGCCGCTCGCACGGGATGTGGCACTGCCCAGCAGAGGCCCCGGCGGCAGCCGCACCTCAGCTGAGTCACAGACACATCAAGACAGATGCCTGGTCCTGGGGACTACGGGGTGCTGCATGGAGCTCATCATTATCCAAGTCCACCCGCGTGAGCACGGATCAGGGCTGTGCTGTGTACACTTACGTAACCCGCATGACACCCTCAAGAGGGGTGTACAATTATCCCCATTTTAAAGACACCAAAGCCACGTTAAGTAATTCTCCCGAAGTCATGCATTCCAAAGTGCAGAGCCAAGACTTGAAGCCAGGTAATTTAGCTCCATGGTCTGTGCTTTGAATCACTGAACTATGAAATAATAACTAACACTGTATGAAGTGCTTCCTATGTGCCGAGCACAACAGCCGTATTATCTCACTTCGTTCTCACGAGGATTCTCTAAGAGGAATGTTTTTCTATATGTTAAAGATGATGTTTTCTATATGTTAAAGATAATGGGATGAACAGAGGTTGCACAGCTAGTGCATGGCAGAGTTCTGTCGAAATGAAACTCAAACCAAAGGAAAAGTTTATCCCAGACCACCTAATCCAGCAAGGAGATCACGCTTTAAAACAATAACGAGAAAGTAAGACAGCGCGCATTGGGGTAAGGAGGGACACACCGGCAGAGGGAGCGTTGCGAGGGTCCGGAAACCGCCCACGTCTACGCGGTCACCTGACTTCCCCAAAGACAGTGGGATAAGGGGGTGGAAGAAGGCGAGGGGTCTTGTCAATTGCTGAGCCGGTTTGATATACAAATGGGGAAGGAGCTGTCTCCACCCCTGCCGCAGCCCCTATACAAAACTAAATTCCAGATGAATGAATTTCTAAATGCAAAATGTAATATGTTATAATAAAGCTTTTAGAGGAAAACACAATAAAACATCTTCATGACCCCAGCTTAAGCAAAGATTTCTCTAAACCCAAAAATATTAACCACAAAAAATTTGATACCGTGGGCCATATTAAAACAACTTCATATCGTCAAAAGACACCACTATGAGCACTGGAATTCATATAGCCGACAAAGGACTCTTAACCAAAATGTATAAAGAACTCATATAAACCAATAAGAAAAGATTGATAACCCTGGAAAGACAAAAACTTCCGCACAGACACCTCACAAAAGAGGAAACTCAAATGGCCAAGAAACACAAAACAGTGTCTGACATCATTAATCATCAGGAAGGTCCACATTTAAACCCCAGTGTGACGCACTTGCACACCCGCCAGTCCGACTGAGGCGGAAGACGGAAAATGCAAAGTGCCGGCGAGGATGTGGACAGCCGGGACTCTGGCCACTGCTGGTGCAGGAGGAAATGGGGGCGGTCGCTTGGGAAGCCTGCGTGGCAGAGTCTGTGCAAGTGGAATAAATGCGCACCCCTGACCCAGAAGCGTACCCGAGAGACATGCACGTATGTGTTTCCCAGAGGACCTGTGCTAGAACGTTCATGGCAGCACTAAGGTAACAACAGCCTTACATGCCTGCGGTAAAACGTGAAGTAACCGCAGTGAGAATGAGGAACTGCTGCCACACCTGGCAGTGGACGAAGCTCAGACCCCACGTGGCACGGAGGCCGTGTCCCCACCTCCTAGCAAGAGCAGGCAGAGGTCAGGACAGGGTCACCAGGGCTGAAGGATTTTCTGGGAGCTAGTTACTGTTCTTGACCTGGGCACCAGCTACACAGCTGTGTCCAGTTTATAAAAACCCACTTACAGTGTGAATTATATACAAATATGTGTCGGGTTCACTTCCTATGGCTGCCATAAAAAGTACTACAACTGGGCAGCTTGAACAGCAGAATGCGTCATCCCACAGGTCCAGAGGTCAGAAGTCCAAGGTCAAGGTGTCGGCCCGGCTGGTTCTCCTGGGGCAGTGAGGGGAAAAGGTCCCCAGCCCAGCTCTGGGGGTTGCTGGCAGTCGCTGGTGCTCCTGGGCGCACAGAGGCATCACCCGAACTCTGCCCTCGTCTTCACGTGGCGTCCTCCCCAGGTGCGTGTCTGTGTCTAAATCCCCCCCTTTTATAAAACACCAGTCACGCTGGAGTAAGATCCCACCTGCTCCGGTCTGGCTTCATCTTAATTAATAACCCTGCCATGATTCCACTTACAATAAAGTCACATCCTGAGGGCTTCAATATATCTTTTGGGGGGACTATTCAGCCCGTAACAGTGTGTGTATCTATAATGCACCTTGTCCTCCAATAAGGGTGTGTTTGAGTTCACAGTAAAAGTAGCTGCCGTGTATCAGAGGTTTGCGATGAGCCGTGCTCTGATCCACGCCTCGTGTGCATCCCCCTCACTGCAGTGCTCCAGTCTCGGGGAGGAGGCCTGGGCAGGGGCAGCGGAGGGAAAGGGGGAGGGGCTGCAGTGCATCCCAGGCAGGCTGTCCTCCCATCCTGGGCACCAGCGTCCGGAGAGTGCAGTGTCCACGGCCCCACCGGGCTCCTGCCCAGGAAAAGGCAAAGGCCGGTTGGAGGTTGGGGCACGATCCAAACATGAAACTGGCTCAGCCCGCCTGTGCCTCCCTCTGCCCCCTCCCCTGCGGCACACCTTTCTCATCAGCTCCTACTAGGATCAAATGTTCAGGTTGAAACTGTGACCCCTAGTGTAGCTATATTTGCAGATGGTGCCCCTAAGGAAGTCACTAAGGTTAACGAGGTCTTGAGAGTGGGGCCCTGATTCAACAGGATTAGTACCCTTATAAGAAAGGACACCGGCTGGGTGTGGTGGCTCACGCCTGTAATCCTAGCACTTGGGAGGCTGAAGCAGGAGGATTGCTTGAGCCCGGGAGTTTGAGACCAGCCTGGGAAACATAGAGAGACTCCATCTCTAGAAAAAATAGAAAATTAGCCGGGCATGGTGGCACGCACCTGTAGTCCCAGCTACTCTGGAGGCTGAGGCAGGAGGATCACTTGAGCCTAGGAGTGGGAGGCTGCAGTGAGCTATGATGACACCACTGCACTCCAGCCTGGGTGACCGAGCGAGACCCATATCTAAATTAATTAATTAATAATAACAAAACAAGAGACACCAGGGAGCTTGTCTCTCACACAGGGAGGAAAGGCCTTACAACGACACAGCAAGGAGCCCATCTACAGCCCAAGGGAGAGCCCTCACCAGACAACCCCAAAGTCTCCTTCATCTTGGACTTCCAGTCTTTAGAACTGTGAGGGACAAACATCCGCTGCTGAATCATCCAGTCTGTGGCATTTGTTACGGCGGCCTGAGCAGACGGCTCCTGAGACCCATTAAGAGAAAGGGAAGAGTTGTTGACTCAGCTGCTGCAAACTTTACAGGGGTATGAAGTTGAGTTTTATCAGAATTCGAAACTGTCTCTGGAGGCTGGGTAATGCCGACCCAGCGCAAGATCATTACTGTGGAGTCCTTTTCATCATAATTTCATGGCTGAAACTTGCTTTTCTCCCCTATATAGGTAGGAAGAAATGCAATAACATCATAAGATCTTCAATGCAGTAAGCAAATGGCAGACTTGCATCACAGAACAGCAAAGCAGTGGTACCACGGAAAAACGTGAGAAACATTTCCAAACGTCAAGTGAAATGAATAATACAGAAGTGAAAAGTCAGGAACAGAGAGGCAGGTAGGATGCGATGGCCTTGCACAGCCAAACCACAACAGCAGGTGCTCCTGAAGCAGAAAACGACGAAGGGAACAGAAGTAATAGCCAAGAATATAATAGAAGAAAACTTTCCAGCTCGAGAAATCAAAATAGCAGGAGAGAAAAACAATACAGAGAGAGCAATGCCAAAGGATAGGGCAATAAAACGTTTCTATCTCAGGAGAAACAAGGCATCAGAAAGTTCCCGAGAGAGAAAACAAACAGATTATCTTCAAGCAAGCGAAAATCAAGTTGTGTTTGAATTTTCCCACCCGCCTCCCTGCATCGCCCCAGCACCAGGAGGCCTGCGGGCCCTGCCCCTGCAGTGGGGTGCAAACCTCCACCCCCCACAGCCGGTCCCCACAGTCTCGCTGTGATGCACCAGGCACGATTGTCTGTGCTGCTTGAACGTGGGCTGATGTGTCTCTTCCCATCTCAGAACCTGCTCAGCCACGCGGCTGCAACCGCCGTTTGTGCTCCCTTCTTTTTCCCTTCTCCGGAGTCCAGTTGCACGTACACAGGACCGTTTCCACAAAGTCGTTCGCGCTGCTCCATCTTTTCCATCGTGACGCCCTGCTGGCCCCAGCAGCCAGCAGTGCCTCCAACCCACGGCGCTGCGTTGTCTTGTCCTCATCTGGCTTTTCTTGTTCTCGGCAGGAGGCAGAGATCCAAGAACATTTTGAGTCAAGGCCCCGAACCTGACACCAGCCAAAAGCAAAACAAGCACAAAGCAGCAGAGACTGTGAGCCCAGCAACGGGGTCTCCGTGGGCACCAGGCCCACACTGGTACATCATCCTCACGAGAATCTGAAACCGGGCGGGCCCTACCTGCCGAGACGCAGGCACACGTCTAGGGCCCTCTCTTCCCTCTCTCAGGCAGCTTCCGGGAGCACAGACAGCCAGACAGGGGGTGTGAGGCACAGAGCCAGGCAAGAGAGGACCTTGGTGGGGCCGGGACCCTTGTCAGGACGGGTGACCAGGCAGCGAGGGCAGGCACCAAAGACGACAGGCCCAGGACGTGAGGGGAGCGGAGTGATTCGCAGAGCAGAATTCTCCCTGCACACCTGGGCTGTCCTTGTCAACGGCAGCCCTCAGTGTCACTCGGGAAAAACACTTGCTTTCTCCTGTCTCTCACCCAAATTAGTCAGACCAACAGCCATGCATTAAATCTTATTTAAAACGACTACTGTCAGTACCTTGTTGCTTTGTCTCCAGTGTTTTAATTACCCCGGCTTCACCGTTACATTCTCCAGAAGGAAGCACTCTGGTTTCAGCTCAGCACTCCCCGAGCCCCTGGGCTGCGGCTGGGGCCAGAGACGGGCCAGCCCCTCCCCCAGCTGAGGAGGGAGACCAGCGGACTCAGTGACAACCCAGCACAAAGCCAATCAGGAGGAAGTGTTAGCGCTGCCTGAGGCCAGAGGACACCGGGGAGCCTTCCTGGAGGAGATGACCCTGGACCTGAGTCTTGAAGGCTGAGTGGGAAGGAGTGAGCTGGGTGGGAAGAGAGGAAAGGGGTTCCGGGCAGAAGGCCCAGGGACAGGAGCGTGGAGGCCCCTCAGAGGCACAGGCATGGTGGGGGCTGCAAACCAGCCTCGACCTCACCCTGAGCCGGGAGCCTTTGAAGGGTGTTGGGATGGGACGTGACGTGGGTGCGTGTGAGTTAGAAAGGCCACTGTGGGTGCTCGCGCTGGGGCAGTGGGAGGCTGGCGAGGTGGGTGAAGGAGCAGGGGGGACAACCAGCTTGGACCAGGACAAGGGTGGCAAAGGAGACGGGGGACAGTCCTGGGCTTAATCTCAAAACAAAGTCCAGAGCACAGTGTGGACGAGGAGGGGAGGCAGGGGCAGAGCCCAGTCTCTCCTGGGGGTCAGCAGGGAGGGACTCTGCTCACAGTCTGCCCCCAGGACCTAAAGGCATCAGGAGCCCCAGGACCTGGCCTTGGATGATGCCTGGGTTCCTGGCCCCAGGAGACTCTAGAAAAGGAGGCCTGTGAGGCCTGAGAGCAGCCTCTGGACCCTTCTGGTCCCTGAGGTGCCGAGTGCAACATCGACGCTGGGGAAGTAACAGCCGCTCAGGCCACACAGGCTTGTGCCGCCCGGAGGCTGCAGCCCTGCAGCGAGCATATCTGTGTGTGTTGGGGCATGTACATGCCTGTAGTGTATAGCTGTGCCACGCGTCTGTCTGCCCGGGGTGTGTCTGTGTGTGCCTGTGTGTGCTGGGTGTCCTCTCCACGCCTCGTGCCTGGGGCTTCCTGCTTGGTGCCCGCCCTGGTGCCTGTCAGTGCCGTGCTGGTGAAATTTAACAACGGGCTCTGGGCAGCAGTTGGGAGAGCCTTGACTTTAGCACTTGCTGATTTCAGTGGTATAAACCCCCCATGGCTGATTTCAAGCCCACAAGCCCCCGAGACAGCGCTGGGAAGAGAAATATGGGCACAACCCGATCCAGGAGCTGGTACCAGCTGGCCCCAGCAGCCTGTGCTTGACTCTTCATGTGACAAAGCCCCTGCCCCCTGGTTCCACTGTGGCTTTCCAGGTCCAGGCGCCTCATAGGCCTGGGGACTCTGCTCTGACTCCGAGTGGTCAGGGCCAGCAGCGTCCTTTCCCATTGTGTCCAGCATGTGGCTGCAGAACTCTGGGCAGGTCCAGGGCAGGGCAGTGCTCTACAGGGCAGGAGCCAGGAGCACTCTAGGGGCAGCACCTGCCGGCCGCAACCCTGGAATTAACCCTGCCCTGAGAGTGGCCACCTGTGATCCTTCCCCTGCCTGCCACCTCCAGGAAGCCCTCCCTGCCCCACCAGCTGACCCTCTTTTACAGAGGGACTCGCCAGGCTCTGCTTGAACGTGTGCTACATGGACTCGGAGTCCCAGAATCCAGGAACGGTGCTGTCTCGGGCTCCATGGGACGCCGTTTACTCATTCATTCTAAAAAAAAATCTATTCTTCCCACTGTGTTCCAAGCACCATGCTAGATGCGGAGAGTACAGAGAGAATGAGGTATGCCCCACCCTCGGGAGCTCCCCACAATGGCCACCACTACAAACATTCATTCCTTCACACGGTTGTGCCCTGACCTCGGCCAGGGCCCTGGGACAAGAGTGATGCACATGGGACAGGTGTGTGTCGATGAGCCCCCTGCCACGGGGTTACACCCCACACCAGGTAGTCCCCGGGCAGTGAGCTCACCACCCGCAGGCTGCCCTGCCTCCCAGGGACAGTGCTGACTCCGCCGTTCCCCTCCCCGCCGCCCCTGCCTGCTCATGCTCACATACTCACACGGTGGGGGAGGGCACGCAGAGCCCAGGCCCTCTCTGCCCCAGATGCCCGGAGACCAGGGAACAGTGCCCCGCCCTCAGCAGGGAGGGAGGGAGGGCACGTGCCCTGGCAGACGGTGCCCTGGCGGGGGCAGACCCTGCACAGATGGAGGAGGCCCCTTCACTCCTCTGTATCCAGCCAGGTCAGATGGCCTTGGCCGCAGCCTCCCCCTCCTGGTGAGTGTCACCATCTGTGCACTTGTCTGCCAAGTCTGCTGCCATGGTCCTGGCCCCTCCTCTGTGCCATCCCGAGCCCAGCATTTGCCTTCTCCAGTGAGGGTTTGGCCCTGTTGTAGTTCTGCCTACAGCCTTCTGTGGCTCCCCTCTGCCCCCAGGACCAAGCCTATTCCCAACTGCTGGCATGCAAAGTCTCTTCTGTCCTGTGCCTGGGCTGGCTCTGCCCGCCGCCCAGGACACCCCTGGGGCCTCCTTTCCCAACACACCACATGCTGCCTCGGCCCTTCCCTCCCTTTGCAGCTCTGGCCCCACATGTCACCCCACCTCCCTCAGCTGTGTGTAGCGCATTTACATTTGTTTATCCATCCTTCTTTCCACATGCACTAGGTACGAGCCTGGCACATGCCAGCACGTATAGTAGGAGCAGAGGAGCAGCGGGAGCATCCAGGGGACAAGAGAAGTGAAACAGGTCGGATGTGGGTGTGGCTATGGATTGGAAACAGGAGGTTGAGCAGGAGGGGCAGGGACTGGGGAGAACTCACTGAAAACATGGGGCAGAGGCAGAAGGGCAAGGGAGGGAGCTGCATGGACAAGGGGAATCGAGCACCAGGAAGCAAGTGCAAAGGCCCTGGGGCAGGAGCATCCCGGCAGGGTTGGGGAAGAAGGGGGGGCGGGGAGGGAGGGCAGAAGCTGAGGTTAGGAGAGGATGGCCACAGGATGAGGTGCGCTGAGTGGTCCAGAGAAGCCAGCGGGATGAGCGTCCAGAAGTGGCCAGCAGAGCTCTGGCGCAGAACGACAATAATTAATTCCTAAGTAGATGTTCCTATGTGCCAGGCACTGTCCCAAACACAAATTGACACACCACACAGTCAATCCTCATTGTGCAGATAAATAAGCAGAAGCACAGAGAGGTGAAGTAACCTGCCCAGGACCACATAGCAGAGCACCAAACCCAGGCAGGCCGGCTCCCCGCCCCCACCCATAGCTTGTTTCCCGGGACGGGGACTCTTCCTCCCCAGTCTCAGCCCCACTGAGAACGCCTTGTCGGGTGGGGTCTGAGGTGACAGCGCAGCTCCCAGCAGCAGCCAGAGAGCAGCCAGGCCCCAACTAACTGGAGGAGCTCAAGGTGCCCAGGTCCTGGGGCCCCCGGTTCTCGTACTCACTCTCTCACTCACTCATTCGTTCACTCACTCATTCGCTCACCCACTCACTCATTCATTCACTCGCTCACTCATTCACTCAGTCACTCATTCACTCACTCACTCCCTCACTCACTCACTCATTCACTCACTCACTCATTCTGTCACTCACTCACTCATTTGCTCACTCACTCATTCACTCACTCACTCACCCACTCACTCATTCATTCACTCACTCACTCATTCACTCACTCACTCATTCCCTCACTCACTCATTCCCTCACTCATTCACTCATTCACTCACTCATTCACTCACTCACTCACTCACCCATTCACTCATTCATTCACTCACTCACTCATTCACTCACTCACTCACTCATTCCCTCACTCACTCACTCACCCACTCATTCATTCACTCATTCCCTCACTCACTCACTCATTTGCTCACTCACTCATTCAATCACTCCCTCATTCCCTCACTCATTCCCTCACTCACTCATTCCCTCACTCACTCACTCCCTCACTCGCTCACTCATTTATTTGACAAATCTAGCCTAGCCCTACCCACTCCCTGGGCCCAAGTTAAAGACACTGAAATGAGTCATTGTTGTCCCTGCCCGGGAACATTTCGGGCTGGAGGGCTCTGTGAACACAGACAGGGGTAATGGAAGGGAAGCCAGCTGTGTCTGAGCTCACAAGAGGACCCTCTGCTGGCAGGGTCAAAGGGCACTCCCTGCTAAGGGGGATGGCCACCACCCCCCACCCTTTAGGGCCACAGTGTCCACTCCTGTCCCACATGTCTCAGGGACATTAGGGACCCTGCAGTCTCCTGTCAGCCCTGCCTCCCACACCCTGTTCTGTGTCCCTTGCCAAGAAAGGAGGATTCGTCCAACAGTGACCCACAGTCATGGCACACGGCCTGCCATCCCAGCCCATGGCAGACGCTTGCTGACCGCTGCACTCAGTAGGCCGGGAGATGGGCCAGGGCAGGGGCCAGACAAGCCTGACAGGCCCTTGGGCAGATGGAGCCAGGTCTCCAGAGCCAAGCAGACTGGGAAAAGGAGGGGCACATGCCCTGGCCTGGGCCCAAAGGCACAGACGAGGGCAAGAGCGAGGGCAGCCAAGAGGGGCCGAAGATGTGGTCACGAGGGTCCCGGACACCAGACGTGCCAGTATCTCAACTTGGGGGAGCCCGTTCCCCACAGAGGACAGCCCAGAGGGGCCAGCAGATGTTGGAACTGGGGTCCTGCCTGGCCTGTCGCTCTTGGCTGCGTGGGCTGGGGTGGGGGACTTGTGACCGCAAGCCATCTGGCGCCTGACACTTCCGTCTCTGACTCACTCAAGCCTGGCAACTACCAGTGATGTCCCTGCAGTCCATGTGCCCTAACAGAGGCTCGGCAATGCCGACAGGCTCCTGCAACAGAGGCTCTGAGCCGCTGTAGGTGGGATGCTGAGAGCCCCGGACTCCTGCCTCCTCCGGTCCCTCCCGGGGCTGGGGGGGGCGGGCGCGTGAACATTCACCAAGGACAGTGAAGAACAAGAGGCCCAGGGCCTGCCACTTCACTATGGGGACAGCCATGCTGGCCCGGGGCCCTCACCCTGAGCAAGAAGGAGACCTTGTGGGCACTCCAGGCCTGTCCTGCTGGCCTCTCCCTGCCCCATGACCTTGGGCAGCTCAGCTCGCCCCCAGCCCTCTGGCTCC
>RJWJ010040813.1:0-13798 GCA_004363605.1 Indri indri
TCTTCTCATCTGTAAAATGATAGTGGTCGAAGTACCTGCCTCACAGCTTTGTCATGCATTTTAGGTGAGATCATTCACGTAGCTCAGTGGCTGACATGTGACAAGCGCTTGATACATCTTAGCTATGATGATGATTCTTACTACTCATTTGAGTGCCTCCCATGACCTGGGCATTGCGCTAGGGAGGGGGGATACATTCGGGTCAAATAAGACATTTTGTGCCTCCAAAGAGTTTCTTCCCTGGAGACTGGAATGAGAAGAGTGTTTCCACAGAGGTAAGCACTGAAGGCTGTGGGGCAGGAGTTACAGAGGCTCTGCAGAGTGGTGACCTTAACCGAGGGACTTGTCCCCAGAGACCGATACCTTAGTAACTACCAAGGGAATGGACTCTAGGCACAGGCAGAGCCTGTGCACACAGGGAGACGCCATCAAGAACATGGAAACAGGGGTGTGAAACTTGGAATATTCCCCCACCCCCACCTCCCCCGCCAACAGAAAACAATTGCCAAGTTTGAAACAGATAGGCTGGAAGACCAGAGAGAAATGTATCGCCTGCTTCTGCTTAGTGAATCCAGCCAACGGACAGTTGCTGGGACTTTAAGCATTTTGTGTTGGGTGTCTGATTTCCAGCCACCCGGGCCCCAGAGCGTGGAGGTGCCCCGCGCAAGGTGCATGGGCTGCGATTATTCGCTTGGTGACTTGTGCTTAGTAAAGACCCTTTTCTTCTTACAAGAACTCGCCTCATGGTTATGAGGGGAATTTGTTTTACAGGAAGGGCTAGCATAGTTCAATACTGGAGGATGACCTTGTAGTTTCTTTTTCTTGGTAAAAATTCGTTGACCCCAAAATGTACACATGTCTGCCCTGGCTTGCATCCTAAGGCTATGCGTAGTGATCTAAATGAGATAATTACACGGACTATTCAAAATTTTTTTAAAAAATAAAGTGCTATGTAAGGGACTGTTTTTTTAATAGCTAATGTATAAAACAGTTTGGATGCGTCTCTTTCACACCTGTTGAGAATGAACTGGGAGACCAGAATTAATTTCGCTTTGAAAGGGTATTAAATTTGTAAAGTTACACTAGACACGTGTCTCTCTTAAAAGCCTCACCTATTGAAAACTCTTTCCTTTATTCTAACTCTCTATATAGCAAAAGCGAAGTGCCACCCTAGTATTTTTTGGTACAAGGGCTGGCAAAGTCATATTTGTAACAACTTTTGGGTTAGATTTTAATTTTCCCTCATATGGTAGGAAAAATACATAAAAGGAAAAGGAGCGAATTCTTGGAAATAGAAATGAATAGCTTCTCTGTCACAGCGCACCATGACCAAATGAGGTGTGGGATTTCTTTTCATCGGACAAGTTATACATTTGCCCGACAGAGTTACTCAGTAGGACTCTGTCTTAAGAGACAGTTCAGCTTTTTATTGATTTAATACAACTGCAATTTTCCTAGGCTCTGCACTGGGGAAATGCTAATAACGGATCGAGCAGTCGTGCCGATAAATGTAAATGGTCAATGGTTAAAAGACCTTTATACTGTTCTTTTGTTTCCGTGTTTTCTGACTGCAAATCTCATGAAGTTGACAAAATGGCTCATAGTGAAAAGTGCGTTCTGCTAAATAGGAGGCGATTACTTTGCCGTGTTGCTCTGCTCTGCTTCCCGTTCTGGTTGAGAAATGGTCTGGCTGTGCAGTTTAAGTTCATTTTGACCTGGCTGCTTCAGCAGTACAGGAGCAAACTGTGCCTCCTTGGAGAGGTAGACTCTGGGGAGCTGGGTTGGAGGGGCTGGGTACAGGCTGGGGTACGGACCAGGGAGGGGACCAAGAAGTGGCTCACCATTCAGATCCTGACTGCCTCTGATGTCCGGCTTTCCATGCAATGCAGTGGCTGTTCAGGGAGCTTGTGGGAGGTCTTCTGGAAGTTATGGTGTTCTTCAGAAACAGAACATGTCCGGCAGAGGGCGGGAAAGTGACTGGGGACAGGAGGGGATCTTTCAGAGGGCAGAGAGAGGGAGTTGTTAATCATAATGGAAGGATAGAATTTATCATAAAATAATTTCTTAAGAAGTGTTTTCTAATTGTCTACCATGTGCCCTGCACTGCCGTTGCGGGGAGGGGGTTAAAAGAGGTAGAAAACATGGTATCTGGTTTGAGAATTTCACAGCCTCACAAGACTTGCATGGATGGGTACAAGACCCTGCAGGATCACATGTTAAATTGCATGATCGGATGATGGATGTGCGGAACTATTTCTTACCCTCCTCCTAACCATGGACCACATCCAGCCAGAATATTTAAACAATGTCATCTGGATCACATCCCTCCCCTGCTTCCTCTGTCTTCTGTTAAGGTCAACTCCAAATTCCTAAGCAAGGCCAAAGTGAACCGGCCCTTGCCTGCCTGGGCCTGCCTGGCCTCCTGCCATCCCCGTTGTCATTATTGGCCTCAACAGAGGGGCTCCTCTCTGTCCCCGCCAGTGAGCCCCATCGCATCCTATTTCGGAGCGTTTGAACATTCTGTTCCCTCTGCCTGGGACTCCTTTGACCTGGTCTTCACCAGACCACAGCCTTGCTTAGCAATGGTCCTCCAGGATTTCTCCTTAAATGTCACTTCTAACCACCCCGTGCTTCAAAGGACCTTGAGCTTTTCTGCTCATGATGCTTATCACGTTTGGATGCACGTGTTCATATGATTGTCAGTGAGCTCTCAGTCTCTCCTGTTGTTTGGGGATCTCCACGAGGGCGAGGGCAGGTCTGGGCTTGTCTTGCTCTCTGCTGCATCCCAGGCATCTGGCGCAGGCCTGACACCTAGCAGGTGCCCCGTCGGTGAGTGATGAGTGAATAGATGTGCACGGAGATGTTCTGCGGGATCGATGCCGTTGTCCTGTCCAAGCACTTTGTTTCTCCTCCTCCTGGAGCACTTGGTGTGTTGTACTAAACACCCTGTTTGTCTACCCTCACGCATCCATCAGCTTCCAGCGGGCAGGGATTGGATTGTAATCATCTTTTTGTCTGCAGTGCCTGGCTCACGTAGGAATTCAATGGAGGTTTGTGGGGTGAAGGAAAGAATGAATGGTGCATGAATGGAGGGGGACTTACCTGGGTTTTAAAGCATGCCTGGGGATAAGGGTGGAGGAAAAGTGAATTTAAGGATCTGAAATAGCAGTGGGAGCTGGTATATAAAACGAGATTAGATTTTTTGTTTTTTCTCTGAAATTTTTTTTTAAAGCTGAAAATCTGAATTAGAAAAATACCGGATAGTCACCAGACACAGCATGACAGGATGTACTCATACTACAGAGATTGGAGGGTTGGGGTGGGGAGGATGTTTGGAATTTCCCCAGCTGAGCTTTATATCTTGAATGATGTCTGTCTTTCAGCTCACTGCCCACCTCAGGTGTTTTATCCATTCAACAAATACCCATCGAGCACCTATTCCATGCATTCTCAATGAGGAATAGTGTTCCCCACCCCGCCAAGACATGAAAATGGGCTCTTAGGGAGTAAAGAAAAAAATCTTACTCTGTGTATGTATAAAGCACAGATATACATATGACACACATGTGCATACATTTCGTAGTGGGGGCGATTAGGAAAGATGGGGATGATAATGAAAAAAAGGTTGAGAAACTGACCTGCTCTATGCCAGGCATTATTCTGGTTAAAGTGCCCCCTCCCGCGGAGTTTTCCTTCTTACGAGGCAGAATGGCAGTAAACAGGTAAGTAACTGTGACTGCGAACAGATGATGAATTCTATGAAGAGAAGGAGCAGGCCGAGGCGAGAGGACATACGGGGTGGGCAGTCGGGCATGTCTGTGGTTATTTAAGTAGAGCAGTTTGGGTGGACTCTGACGAGGTGACATTTGAGAGGAGTCTGGAGGAAGTGAGGGGTGAACAGTGGAGACTGTTCTGGGGGAAGAGCATCCAGGAAGAGGCCACAGCTTGGTGCAATTAGGGACAGCAAGGAGGCCAGTGGGTAGGAGCGGATGGAGGAGAGAAGGCTGGTAGCAAATGAGGCGGGGACGGAGGCAGGGGCCCTGGAGACAGGGCCCACATAGGCCATCCGAAGAGGGGTTTGGATTTTGTTCTCAGTGCCATGGGAAGCTGCTGGAGAGCTTCACGCAGGGGAGTGACATGACCCGATTTATCTTTTAGTAGGATTGCTCTGGCTGCTGTCTGGAGGGTGGACTGTAGAGGCAGGAGTGGAATCAGGAGACCTGGCTGATGCCGGGGCCCAGGTGGGAGATGACGAGGGCTTAGGGGAGGGTGAGAGGTTCGATTCCAGGTGCACTGTGAAGGCAGAGCTTGCAGGACTTGTCGTGGGATTGAGTGAAGGGTTTCCTTTCTACCAGATGCCGGCCCCTCTTAATCCCTTTAGGGCAGAAACTATTTTTGTTTACGTCTGCAAGACGCCGCAGCTGGGGCAGATGGTTAAAAGCGTTAGCCATGTGTGTTAGGGTGGGTGTTTTCACTGCGTAGCTTCTCGCTCCCCTCTGTCTCCTTTTTCTTTCTTTTCATCAAGTGAGGATGACAATAGCATTCTCCCATGGCTTTGTGAGAGTGAAGTGAGATTTGCATGCAAAGTGCCCGGCTCGGGTCTGGCACGCCGTTGGCACCTGGTGAGCGGTGGTTTTTATGTTGTGTGGCTCCCCTCTTTTCATCAGATTTCTGTGTTGCTGGCTCTCCTGTCTCGGGGTCACCTAAGTTGGAGCACTTTGGGTCAGGGTATCACTTTTCCTCTTTCTGTCTTGGTTTTCCTTCATGCGAAAGGGGAGGCAGAGCTTGCTTAACACGTAAAGCAGCGGGTACTCTCAAATAAGTTACCATGTGTGCTAAGTCTGCAAGGCCATGTTGAGCCGAGGGTGACGGAGAAGCCGTTATATGTCACCGGAGGGAAGCGAGTGTCCAGAGGATCATGTCGAGTGATCAGAATTGAGGCTGCAGCATGAGCAGCACAAGACGTTTATATAATAATCACCAAATTGTGTGGATCCAACCAGAATGAAAAAGTGCCTGGAGCTTTGGCTTAGGGCCAAGGACGAATGGGAGCATGAAGCCTGGCGTGGAGCGGAGGGATGAAAGGCATGGATGTAGCACAGTGACAGGCATAAACAGATAAAGTTTACATGGAGATGAAATGCGCAGCTGCCGCTTCCCCGCTCCTCGCTCATGGCAGAGTTGGAGCTGGAATTAGAACTCTGGCAGCCAAACCCCAGAGCCTGTTTTCTAAGCATTGCACTTTTCTGTCTCCAGATATACCCAAATTCCACCTCAGAATCCTTCCACCTGGTAAATTAATTCCCCGTTTCTTCATTAAGATGGTGAAATTCAGGTTCGTATTACAGTTGCCATTCATTTGTTCGTTCACCTGTCCACTAATGAAACAATACTTTTGTGCGTCTGCTGTGTGCTGCTCATAGTGCTAGATGCTGGGGATCCAGGAGGGAATAAGACATGTCCCTGTCCGGGGCTACATTTAGTAGAAACAACACTTCTTGTCTAGGACTTTCCATGGTGGGGAGGACCCATGGTTTGTGTGATTGGTGCCTAATTGAGTGGTACCCTTCTCTGCCTTGAACCAGAAAGTGTCTCAATTGGTGATAAAAATCAGCAACAATCTGAAAAATGAATTACGATGCCCCATCATGCACCCTGGACCAGAAATTGGGCCACCTGCCATCTTTTTCTGACCTGGCTAACTGTTTGACCCTGGGCCTCAATTATAACTCATGTTCATGTAATGCTTTCTCATAGGTTAATTCACTTTGCTCCTTATAGCACTTGATTGGAGAGAGAGGGCCATTTTCTGAGGACATCTCTGATGTGCAGAGAGGTTGTGTGACCTGCCTAGTTCTCATAGATGGTAGGAGACAAGCTGGGACTCAAACCCAGTTCTAACTTCTATTTCCTTGTTTTTATTATCTCATCGTGCTGTCATCTTAATGTCTTTAGTCTCTGAAAGTTCCCTCCCTCCCTTCCTTCCTTCTTTCCTTTCTTCCATATAATTGGAGTGCCTACCCAATGATACACAGATATCATGCAAGAAGCTGGAAATGTTAAGGAAAACACACACACACATGCAAGTTAAAAGGCAACCCACAGAATGGGAGAAAATATTTGCAAATCACATACATAAAACTTGTATATAGAATTTATAAAGAACCCTTACAACTCAATAATAAAAAGACAAACAACCCAATTAAGAAACTGACAAAGAATCTGAATAGACAGTCTCCAAAGAAGCTATGCAAATGGCCAGTAAGCACACGAAAAGATGCTCAACATTATTAACCATCAGGGAGATGCAAATCTAAACCGCAATGAGACACTATTTCACACTCACTAGGTTGGCTGCAGTGAAAAGATAGACAATAACAAGCATTGGCAAGGATGTGAAGATACTGAAACCCTCATACACTGCTGGTGGAATTGTAAAATGGTGCAGCCACTTTGGAAAACAGTCTAGCAATTCCTCAAAAGGTTAGTCATAGACTTAACATCTGACCCAGAAATTCCACTCTTAGATATACATCCAAGAGAAGTGAAATCATAAGTCCACAGAAAACTTATTCATGAGTGTTCATGGAAGCATTATTCATAATAGGCAAATGGTGGAAACAACTCGAATGCCCATCAGTTGATGAATGGGTAAACGAAATGTGGTAGATCCATACAACGGAACATTATTCATCCATAAAAAGGAATGAAGGGCTATACATGCTAAAACATGGATAAACCTTGAAAACATTATCCTAAGTGAAAGAAATGAGTCACGGAAGGCCACATATTATATGATTTCATTTATATACAATGTCCAGAATAGGAAAATATATATAGACAGAAAGTACAATAGTGATTGCCTAGCGGCTGGGGGAGAGAGATGGAGACTGATTGCTAATGGGTATGGCATCTGTTTTGGGGATGATGAAAATGTTCTCCAGTTGATCATGGTGATGGTCACACAACTCTGTCAATATACTAAAAACCAGTGAATTTTATACTTTAAATAGGTGAATTATATGGTGTATGAGTTATAGCTCAATAAAACTATTACATATATATTTTTTAAAAACCACTAGCCTGGTCTCTGCCCTTGTGGAAAACGTAATCTATTTGGGGAGTAATGTTAATGAAATAATCATAAATATACAACATAATTGTAATTGTACAATAATTAATGAAATAATGAATAATTATAAACAAATCTAATGGTTACAAATTATGGTAAGTGCCATGAAGGGAAAGAACCAGATATTAAGAGAGAGACTAGCAGGAGGTTAGTGGAGACAGGTAAACAGTCAAGGGCTCTAAAAGAGATCCCCAAAGTGGCTTAAACAAAGTAGATGGTCAATGCTCGCTGATACATCGGTGCAGGCGTGAGCAGTCCAGGGCTCATCTGGAAGCCCCACAATTTCGGGGATCTGCCAGCAGGCTGCTCTGCCCTTCCCTGGGGGAGCTGTGCTCATTTGCATTGTCCTTGGTGGCTCTGTACCATGTCTGCTGTCCAAGCCCGAGAAGAGGGAAGGAAAGAGTGGAAAACTCATCACTTCCGCTCACATCAGCACTTAGTCACATGAGGCTAGGAAGTGAAGTCTTCGTACCAGGTGTATCATGTGCCCAGATACAACTTAGGGGTTCAACTAATATAGAAGGAGGAGAGAACATGTGTTGGGCAAACATTTAGCAGTCTCTGCCTAGGTGGCTTCTCTGAGGAAGTGTCATTGAAGGTGAGAACCTCAGGATGAATTGGTGTTAAAGAGGAAAGAGTCTTCCAGGCCAGGGGGGACAGCACGTGTAAGGGCCATGAGGCAGGAAAGACCCACTACCACATTTAGAATGTTTAATGATGCACGTTGTCTACCATGCACATCCCCTCCAGATGTTTATGACGTATGAACACCAGGACTAGACCTGGTGCAGGAAGCTGCTGTGCCAGATTTACCAGGCTTTTCTCTCTTGTATCTTACAGGGCTGGGACAGGCCTGGGCTGCATGGAGGGGTCTCTGCGCCATCTCTGGAGAGCCTGTGTGTATCCTCAGCTTTGAGAACTGAATTCCATGGGTTGTGTCAATGTCAGACCTGTGAAATTCAGTTCTTCAGCTGGGATATCTCTGTCGTCGTGGGCTTGAGGACCTTGGGGAGAGTGGATCCCGAAGAAATTTTTCAGTCTGCTGAGGAGCTTGGAGACTGGAGAAAGGAGGATAAAGTCTCAGGCTCTGAGGGACTCAGGAGTGTGGGTTCATGTGAGAGGCACTCATTTGATTGTGAGACTGCTTGAGTTTTATGCTAAGCAGGGTTCTAACTAGCTAAATGAATGATCTCAGCAAGTCGCTCTTGCTACTGCTGCTGCTGCTACTCGTTTACATTTATTGATTGCTCACGATGATTCCAGTGCTGTACTAAGTGCTTTACATGCTGTTCTAGGAGACTCTTGGGAAAAATCACTTTAAGGACGCTTGAGACACATGGCATTGCCATGCAATGATTTTTTTCCCTCTTCATGGAATCAGATGGCATTAATAGAATGTGACGATTATACTTTAGTGTGGACTGCTGAGATTTCTGGTCCCTTTTTAAGATCTGTGATGAAAGAAGATGAGAAACACGGCTGCATCTTCTGCTGGCTCCCCTCTCCCCTTTTTTGAATCTCTACTTCTTTGCCTTCCATAAATATGTTAGGGCTGCATTGTACCTTTGTATTCCAAACGAGGGAAAAAGAGGTTGTAATTAGACCTCACCGCAATCCCCAGTTTCTCCAAGGAAAAGGAATACAAAGGTTTTGAAGGCCCTCTCTATTTGCTGACATGGTCAGCTATATGCTGTGGGTCAAATCCTCCAGCTTTTGCTTGTAAGTAATATCTAGACTTTATTAGGCTTTAGATTTTGTGGGAAATAAGGAATGTGATTTGTCTTTTGGGGACTCATCTTTGATTTGTCGCTGACTCTTGGTGTCCTGGAATTTCCATGTCATTATTATCTCCAGAATAAAAGTGTAATCTGGCCCTGAGAGGGGAGGCAGGCACAAGGCGAGAGAGCCTACGGCATGCTCCTTCTCACCCTGTGTTCTCAGTGATACTGAGTTTACTGAATGCCTGCTACGTGCCCAGCACTGTGCCCCAGGGCTTCGCATGTGCGACCTCAGTGAATCTCACCAAACCTCATCTGGGAAATGGGGACAAATTAACAAAAGGATGTCCAATAAAAAAAAGTGTAACCATGTTCTACAGATGCAAAAGGGTGCTTGGTTATTATGAAAGCCCCCTGACAAGGGTGTGTTCTCTGGGCTGTACTGATCAAATCAAGGCCCTCCCCCACCCTTCTCACACACTCTGCCCACTTCCGCCCTTTGCTTATCAGGCCCTTAGCCAGTGACTCATTCTAGAACCAGAACACTGGTGAATCTCAAGTGAGACCAGAGATCAGTGTCTTCAGTCTTAGACTGCTGGAGAAAATCCAGAATTTATACTAGAAGTTCCAGATGCTCTGGGTTTCAGCTCCTTTGAGCTGTGGACACTGACTGGACCCAGAACTTTGACTACAAAAGGCTCATTTTTATTTCAGGTGCACTCTTGTGAAAGCAAGCCTGATAAACGAAATATGGAATTCTCTCTCTCTCTCATACACACACACACACACACACACACACACACACACACACACACACACACAGAGAAACTTGAAAAAAACTACTCAGTGTATCTGTGAAGAGTGGGCAAAGCTTCACTATATAAAAGAATACCTCATTTCATAAGAGGATTTGTGTTAAGATTCTATTAGGTAGTACATTTCCCAAAGATTTTTGAGGTTGTGTTTGCTTTATTAAAACTTAATTTATATAAGTGGAAAAAGCAGGTTTCAAAATAACTTGAATTCTGTGATTCAATTTATGTAAAATTATAAATGTATATAGGAATATGTATAGGGAAGGATGTACATCAGTTTGTTCACAGGGGTTATCTCTGGGGTGGTGGGATTTGAGATATGTTTTCCTGTTTTTTTGTATTTTTCTCTTGTTTAACTGTTACACCGAACATGTTTAGTTAAAACAATAAAGTTATTGAAGAAAATTAATCACTCAATTGTGATGAATCCAGACAGTACTAGCACTATGCAGTTGTTAGAAATTATGTTGTAAAGCTGGGTCTTGGAGGAGTGGAGGGAGGTTCCCCGTGTCTTGTCCTATGAAGGAGATAGGCACAGGGCAGTGTGTAGTGTGATTTATTTTTTATTTTTTGCAAGAGGAGAGATGTGTGTGTGTGTGTGTGTGTGTGTATCTGTGTGAGTGTATGGGAGTCCACTGAGTACTGGGTGGTAAGGTAGCAGGTGATTTTTTCTCTCCGTTATGCTTTTCTGCCCAAATAAAAAAAGAACACTCTATGTGCTACTTTCCAAAAATCTGTCTATTATGTGCCAGTGTTTTTTTAATGTGGTTTCTGGACCACCACCATCAGTACCACCTGGTAACTTGCAAGAAATGTAAATTCTCAGGCCTGCCCAAGACATACTTAATTTGTTTTCCCACACCCTTTGGCTGACTTTTACGTACACTGAAGTTTTAGCACTGCCGGGGTCAATCAAGGGACATCCCTATTTCACTGAATTGAAATGTAGGTGACATTGGTGACAGAAAAGATGCTGGCCCACTCCTACAAGTGTGTGCGTAGGTATCCCCCAAAACTTATCTCTGAGAGATGAACAGCAGGACCACAAAATTTCAAGATTGTTATCAATGATGTTTCCACCAGTGAATAGATCTCTAAGTTGGTTTTTTTTTTTTTTTTGAGACCAGGGTCTTGCTTTGTTGCCCGGGCTGGAGGGCTGTGGCACAATCATAGCTGGGCTCAAGTGATCCTCCCACCTCAGCCTCTCAAAGTGCTGGGGTTGCGAGCATGAGCCACAATGCCCAATTCTGAGTTTTTAACGTGCAAACTTTAGGTACATAAAATCATCTAAAGAAGTTGTTAGTTAAGGCAGGTTCCTAGGTCATACAGTTGCGGCAGGGCTGACCGAGAACAGACTGAGAGACACACACAGAGATTTTGGCAATACAGGTTTTATATGCCGGCCGGCAAGGCTCAGAGGGGAATTTGCTCTCCCCAAATTCTGAGCACCAGACAAAGAGCATTGCAGTCTTTTATACACTCTGCTTAAGGAGGAGGGGCACGGCTATAACAGGGTTAACTTTAGTGAGGCAGGGTCCTGAGCTATTTTTACAGCCTGGTATACTAACTGCTACAGGCTACAGGTGATTTATGAGGGCAAGGTCGCAGGTGAGGAGGGGCCCAGGTAAGGATCGCAAGGGAAAAAAGCCCGGTAGTGGAATTTCTAAGAAGTCCACTTTAGTGGAATTTTTCAATCTGCCACTTCAATACCCCTGACCCATGGACTCAGCATCTCTAGGGACCTGTCATTTTCACCATCACTCGTAATGCATTATATCAAGGAAGCTCTAGGACAACACTTTGAGCAATTGTTCTAGGCTTTTTCAGACTTTTTTTTTCTTTCCTGTATCCTTACGTTTTTTCTTTCCAATTCATCCTTTCCCTTCTTGTTGTGATTGATGGGGTCTCAGAAGCAGATTAGTCATCCTTTTGGCTCTGTGCTTGGGAGAAAACAGCTCAGCTGCTGCTAAAGTGCTGCCTTGGGAGTAATAATAATAATAATAATGGAAGTATCGATTTGCCATCCTCAGATATCAGAAGAAGGTCGTGATTTATCAGCTCACATTGGTGGGACGGTGTGGGAAGTTGGACACAGCACTCAATAGTCTTCCTAACCATGGCACCCAGTTGCTGTGATTCAGTGATTTAGGGACACCGTAGCTTCCTAAGTCTGCCAGTAGTCAAATTTTTGTTAGTTAAAATGGAAATATTCTTTCGTCGTATTTTTTCACATCTAGACTCTCTTGCACTCTTTTCTGATAATATTTCAAAGAGGCAACTTACCAACTTGGGTGTCCAGGTGGTTAGAGAGTCTGGAAAAATGCTCTGGGGGACAGGGGCGGGGAATCGGGCATCTCGTCCAGTATCTCTTTGCTTTTCTCAGCACAAAGGTGATTTCACAACTGTTTTTGAAGGAAGTTCTGCTTCTATCTCCTGGGGAAGCCCTTCCAAGTAGAAGAGCTAATTTTGATTATTCCTGGGAACGTGCAGACAATATAATTAGAACTCTCCTTTATTGGATATTTACAATGCTCCAGGTGTCTTACATTAATGAAAGATTTCATCTCCATTTTCCAGATCTGAACACTGAGGTTCAGGGAGGTTATACACCTTGCTTACATTTCATATACTATTAAGTGACACAGAGCGCATGTTAATCAAAACTGCCTAATCAGAGTCTATGCTCCTCTCTCTAAAGTTTGTACTGGGATTTATAGTTTATAAAGCACTTTAATACATGTTAGTATATTTGCTGAACATGGCATTCCCCAGTGAAGTAGATTTCTTTTTTAATTTCAGCATATTATGGGGGTACAGATGTTTAGGTTACGTATGTTGCCCTTGCCCCTCTCCCTCGCAAGTCAGAGCTTAAGTAGATCTTATAATTCTAATTTTAGAGATGGACGAATGGAGTTTTCAAAAGGTTATGCAACTTATCCGTCCCCCGTGCCATACAGCTGGTGAGGCTAAGCCTTGAAACCACAATCTCTAGAGTGAAAAGATCATTTTTATCTAAAAATTTTATAGGAATATACATACACTTAGAAGAAAGGAAAGAAAAAATCTCCAATGTGAATGAAAATAGAAGTGTATAGAGAGGCCCATTCTGACTTATTTCTCTGCCCGTGCCTTTGGTAAGCAGGAGTGAGCCCTTTTCCCATGATTCCACCCCCTGGGACACAGTTACACTTTAAAATATATTAAAATCACATTGTTGGTAGCTTTTAAGAAACCATAATGTACTTTTGCTCTAGGTCCTGCAATACTGCTAAGATGGGTCAGATTCCATCTGTCTCTGTCTTCTTATTTTAAAACTAACTTATTTTTCTTATTATATATGTAATGCAAGTTTATTGCAAATAATTTTGTAAACACAGCAAAGTATAAAAGAGAAAAATTGAAAAATTAACACTTTTTGTTATACAATCATTACGTATTTTTACTGGGAATTTGAAAAATTCAGAAAATCATAGAGAAGAAACAATTTATCTGTAAACTTGTAGATTATCAATTTGGATTATTTCTTTTCATTTTCGCTTTTCTTTTTAACAGAATTGGAATCATCCTTTAAATGTAGATTGTGTGTGCGTTAAGGCAAGTTCCTAGGTCATACTGTTACGGCAGGGCTGACTGAGAATAGACCAAGAGACACACACAGAGATTTTGGCAATACAGGTTTTATATGCCGGCTGGCAAGGCTCAGAGGGGAATTTGCTCTCCCCAAATTCTGAGCACCAGACAAAGAGCATTGCAGTCTTTTATACACTCTGTGTAAGGAGGAGGGGCACGTGTGTGTTCTGTTTTTTGTTATTTAACATTGTACCATAAGCATTTCTCCATATCCTTTCATGGTCTTTTTATGCATTTTAAATGGCTGCATAGGTAGCTCATGGAGTAGACGTGCCTTTGTTTACATGATCATTTCCTTATTGTTGGACATTTTGAACCTGGGTCTCCTGACTTCAAATCTGCTATGTTTTTTTCTTTGTCACATATCTTTCTCTATTTCCTTTTAGCTCTTTGCTTGCATTTATTTGGGGATTATTTGTGATGGTTTCAGGAGGGTAAAAAACAGCCCAGCATCTTCTTATTTATTAATATGTAACAATGCTAGTGTTGAGGATTTACTACGT
>RJWJ010040814.1:0-13793 GCA_004363605.1 Indri indri
TGTTAAGACAATGTCACAGATACACACAAGTTTTACAAATATTTTATGTGGTAATTCAAAAGACTGTATTTTTTTTTCAGTTGTTATGTGCAGTGTTCTCTCTCTTGCTCTCTCACACACATTCGATTTTACTGTTTATGTTGTTCAAATCCTCTATCAGTTACTGGGACAGGTGTGTTAAAATCTCTCAATATGATCGTGAATTTGTCTATGTCTTTTCAGCTTAGTTTGTTTTTGCTTTATATGTTTTTAAGCTATGTTATTAGGTACATGCAAGTTTAAAACTATTATATCTACCTGGTAAAGTAAGCATTCTCTCATTATAAAGGCAACAATAATTTTTTTACTTTAAATCTACTTTGATATTAAGATACCTACAATTAGATTTCTTTTGATTTGTGTTTGTGTGACAGATAAATCTTTCTCTAAGTTTGTATTTTTAACCCTCTGGGTCCTTAAGTTTTACATATGTCTCTTACAATTAGAAATTTTATTTTTTAATTCAGTCTGATAATCTCTGTCTTTTAATTGGGGCATTTAGTCCACTTACATTTCAGATAATTACTGATATGTATAGTTTTGATTATACCACATTATTCAGTATTTTGAATTTATCCTACCTTCATTGATTTGTTTCAGACTAAGAACTTTTACTTATTTTTTTATTTTTTGGTCTCCAGGTTTACATGGATAATCACGAACTTTCAAAAAAATTACTCTTTTTTTCTCATTACCTTGAAAGTCATATGTTCTTTTACAATATATATAGTTGTAACCTAGAAATTAAGTGTGACTTTCTCTTAACTAAGTGTAATATCAATACTTTTATCCTTTTTCTGGACAACATAAGAATCTTAGAACACTTTAGACCATTTATTCTAGGTCCTACTGACCAATATCCCAGCACCATTTATTCCATATCCCATCCTTATTGTTATTTTGTATTTTAATTCTTCCTTTCAAATGCCCAAAATCATTATAATTATTGCTTTATGCAGTCAATATGTATTTTGATTCACATACATATTTATCCATTATATTGTCCATCATTTTTTACTGTATCTCCAAGTCTGGAATCATTTTCCTTCTGCTTGAAGAACGACTAATATTTGCTTTAGTACAGGTTGCTGATGATGAATTATCTCATTTTTGTTTGTTTGAAAAGGTCTTATTTTACCTTTTTATGGAAGGCTATATCACTTGGTACAGAACTGCAGGTTGGCAATTTTCTTATTTTCTTTTGATAATTTTAATATATTTTATCATCTTCTACTTTCCTGAAAAATATGCTATACTTTTGATCCTTTGAAGGTAATCTGTCTTTCTTCTCTTGCTATTTTTAAGATTTTCATTTTGTCTTTGGTTTCAGCAGTATTAAGTGTCTAGGCATTTGTGTTTTTATCCTGCTTGGGGTTCATAGGAATTATTGAGTCTGTGGATTGATGTCTTTTATCAGTTTGAAAAATTATGTCAGCCATTATCTCTTGTTATTGCTGCTACTTCAGTCTTTTCTTGTCTTCTGGAGTCCCAAAGAACATAAGTTAGAGCTTTTCACTGGTGTCCTGTGTGTCTTATTATCTTTTCTGATTTTTCTTTTCTTTTGTTTTTCCATTTCATTCTGGGTACTTTCTTCTGATCTATCTTTCAGTTTACTAATTCTCCCTTTAATTCCATCTGATGTGCTCTTAAACTTTTTTTTCTCATTGCGCTCTTTAATCCAGAATATCCATTTGACTTCTTTTTTGTTGTTGTTGTTGTTCTTTGTTGAAATTCTCAATCTCGTTTGATCCTTGACCTTAATAATATGGTTATTTTGAGGTCAGTGTCTCAAACTCTAATATCTGTAGCCTCTGAGGGTCTGTTTCTATTATCTGCTATTTCTATTGATTTTAATTCATGCTATTTTACTCATTGTGTGTCTGGTTATTTTTTATTATGTGCCAGATATTGTATTTGCAAAATTGTAGAAATGTTTGCGGTCTGAGATGATGTTATCTGTCGCTAAAGAGGATTTATGTTTGCTTCTGCTAGCCACTTAGGTGCCCAAACACTTAAAGGTCACCAAAACCAATTCCATGGATTGAAATAATTCAAAAGCTGTAGTCTCTAGAAGCATGTACTTGTGAATTATCCTTTTCCCTAAGGTCCTTCAGAGTTTAAATCCAGTATGAGGGGAAGTTCATTCATGAGGCTCCCATTCCTTGATGGGCCCTGAATACCAATCCCTGTCACCTTAGTCTTTTGTGACTTTCCAAACCACAATTCAGTTTGGTCTCTCAACCTTTTGGCCTTGGTCTCAGAGGAAAAGCATATCACAACTCTAGGCTCACCTTCATGGGCCTTGAAGCTTCCCCACCCTAGCTCAGTATTTTTCAGTCTCATACTAGTCTTCAGTACCTTGAATCAGATTCTTAAAAATGTTTATTTTCCCCAGCTTTTTTAGTTTTCCTCAGCAGGAAGTTTAGTCTGACTTATTTAGTCTGCCATGATTGGAAACCCAATTAAACCTTTACAACAATTCTATAAAGTAGGTATTATTATTCCCGCTTCCCAAAGAGGAAATAGGTTAAGAATGACTAAAGAATGGAACCAAGGTCATAGATATACTCCAAATACTGCTTATTTTGCTAGTTAGAGTAAGTGGTCTCTGGGTACTCAAATACCACCACATAAGGAGTCACCTTTAACGATCATGGGGAAAGTGCATTTGCACCAAAAATATTTTTGCAACTGACCCTCTCATGGTACCTTACATTCCTGCATTGAATTACCTCTTGAAATACAGCTTTGAAAGGATCTATTTAAATATCTATTTAAATTAAATAAAACTGGAGGGTGCTCAATCTAGGTCTTCATCTGCTCCTTGAGCTTGTCTCAAATTAGCTGTCAGGTTGTAGAAAGAGTTTTTATAAAGTGTGTTAAATGGTTGGAAGCAATGAACAATTTTGCCACAGTTACCTTGAACATTTCTATAAAAGAGAGTCTTGGTTTAATATTTCAACATAGTTGAAAATATAGTCGGAAGGGTGGGTTGGATCCTGCAGTTGCATAACATTTTACACCAAACCCAGAACATGTTAAATTTCTATATCAAGGAATGGGGCAAGGACAATAGACTTTATTTATTGGGGTTGGGATAGGACTGGGAGTTGGGTTGGTTGGGAGAGAATCCCAGAAAAAAGCATGAAGTGAAGCCTCACTGATTTATGTGTTTGTCTTGAAGTTAGGCTTAATCTTTGACAGTTCCAACTACATCAAGCTCATATTTCTCCCTCTTTACTACAAATCTTTCAACCAAGTATTTTCCTTTTTTGTCAGGCTTCTTTTTGGTCCCTTTATGCCAACTTCCTCGTAGCTCGGATCCAGATTTCTCACTCCGAATAGCTCAGTTTCACATATACCTTCCTCTAGGCCAGAAACAGACGGCCTCGCCCCTACTTCGCTCAGACTTCCTCTTTTCTCTGTTCATTGCCAACTCCACAAATATTCCTCTACGTGAGGCAAACTTTTTTTCTGACCAATCCATAAAGAACCAATGTCTTTAGCATTCAGCCCTAAGCCTATCAACACTGTGCAGTCCTCTGAAAGCACCATAAGCATTTATTTATTCTTGGATATGTTTTCTACTTGGATCATCTTTTTTTTTTTTTTTGTATCACCTTGCTGTTTTCTGTGTCTTTGTCCTTGTACATGTTTGAATGCATCACTACTGTCTGCTTTAGAGAGGGAGCTCCAAAGGGAGTCTTAGACAATAGCGCTTTGAACCTATGAGCTCCCAGGATACAGCAGTCAGCAATGATGATGAGGTCAAAATGCCATCCACTCTGGACTGGTGCATTCCTACAATAAATGTTTAATGGAACATTGAGCAGAGGGACGTTCTTTCTTGAGTATAAGAGGATGTGACCGTATCTATTAGAGGTCAGTTCATGGGGATAAAAGACTGCTTCAGCCCCAGGTTGACGAACTAGCTTCAGCACAAGAAACAACAGACTTGCTTTTGAGAATAGGGATAAAATGAAACTAATCTCTTCAAGGAAAGTTATTGTAAAAGTCCTACAATTTCTAAAATAAAAAGATCAATGGGCTCTTTAGTTTAAGCACTAGAATCTGCAAAGTTGCTAAAAATAAAAAAATTGGAAACAATTTTAATGTCTAATATGTAAGTATGACTAAGTAAATTATGGTATATCTACATAATAAAATATTATGTAGGCCTTAAAAATGATGTTTATAAGATTTTAAATAAGATGGGGAAATGCATATGTTTTAATATTAAGCTAAAGAACCTGAACACAATGCATAAAATATCTCCGGAAGGACACACACATGAAAATTTTTAACAACTACAAATATTAATTTTGGTTAGGGAGGAAAACTAGGCGACTGAGGCAAATCAGAAGGAGCCTGTTCACTCTTTACCTGTTTGTTCTTTCTGAGCTTTAAAATATGGGAATGTATTACTTATTTTTAAAAAATTAAAATAAATATGTAAATGAAGAATCAGGAAACATAAAGACATATGTAGCATAATTTCAACTATGCAAAAATATACACAGAAAAATATCTAATGGGAACTGTGCTAAAGTATCAACAGTGATATTCTCTGGAATTACAGAGTTTTTATTCCTTCTTCCTTTATTTCTATATTTTCCAGAGGTTTTTTATGCACAGAAAGATAGTTTTAATGAAAACTTAATTTTATTTGAAAATAAATAGAAAAAAATGAAATCAAAAATTTAGAAAATTTATTTTTAAAAAACCTTTGAAGAGGTGTAGTTTATAATCCAGTTTCTTCCATTTAGTGATAAAGCCATCCTTTGGGAGGATTTTAATAAGTTTATTATTGATGAATAAAATTTGTACAATGCCTTTTCTTCAAAAGTCATATGGAAAATAGATTCTTCTTTTTTTTTTTTTTGAAACAGTCTCACTCTTGTTGCCCGACTACAGTGCAGTGGTGTCATCTAGCTCACAGCAACCTCAAACTCCTGGGCTCAGCCTCAGCCTCCTGAGTAGCTGGGACTACAGGCGTGTGCCACTTTTTCTATTTTTAGTAGAGATCGGGTCTTGCTCTTGCTCACTCTGGTCTCAAACTCCTGAGCTTGAGCAATCTGCCTGCCTTGGCCTCCCAGAGTGCTAGGATTACAGGTGTGAGCCACTTGGCCATGCCAGATTCTTCTTTTCATTTGTATGATAGAAAAGACAGTTTTTCACTTATAGAATGAGGTGTATTCTGCATTGACAGTTAACAGAGTCGAATTCTCACATTGAGTCTGCAGTAGTGGATTATGTGATGTTGGACAAATAATTTAACTTCCATAAATCAAATAATTCTCAACTGTAAAACAAAGAGCTTGGGTTAGATTAGGGTTTCCAAGCACTTGGGGTAATGGATCTATAACATTTTCAAAACTACTGTGGAAATCATTATCAATTTGCCAACTTTGTTTTATTTAAAAAAGTCATTAAAATAACAACAAAAACAGCAACCATGATCCTCTACCATCTATTATCACCACTGTTTCATAAAACAAAGGAATTTTAACCTACACAAAAAGGAGGAGAGTCATAATTGCAAAATACAGAATAATCTTTAAATTGTATTATATAGTTTCACCAAAAAAAAAAAAAGTCATTATAATAGTGTTTTTGTCAATTTTTTGCAGACCTGTGTTTGGGAACCATTGGTTTAGATGAGAACCATTTAAACATTAAATTTATATTTCTTAACATAGAAATATGCTACAAACTGTTAAAAAATAGTGCTTATATTCTACACATTTATTCATCTTAATCAGTTATGGATACAACGGTGGCTCAAATCAATCATTTACGCTCACACAGATCTTAGAAACACAGTGACATTCTTTGGTTATCAAATAACCATAATAGTTTTATTTTTCAGTACGCATGGATGCCGGGGATTGGGCTGAACGCTCTCATAATAAGCTATAAACATCACAATAAGCTATATGGTGACAAAAGTAACCCCATGTTATTAAAAATTTGAAATTGACTGAATTCACACAGCTGATTGCACTGGAATTCAGATTTTCTTAATTCCAAAGCCTATGTTCTTTTCATTATACCTGTTGCCTCTATGAAAGTAATTTGCTTTCTTTGAATACTAAATTGTTTGTAGAATGATTTACATGATAACTCATTCCAAACATCCAGAGGATGTAGAAAATGTTTGAAATCTATCTTTGCCCTCCAGGAATTTAAAATCTGACCAATGAGGCAAAATACACACACACATACACACACACAAGAATTTTAATTACAACACAAGGCAATGTATAATTGTGCTAAATGAGTAATGCAAATAATAAATACAGTAGGTGAACTTTAGAGGAAGGTAAAAACCACAGAGCCGACTCAGAGACTTGAGTTGGACAATTTAAGGGAAAGAGGTAGGAGAAGGATCTTCATTTCAAGAGAGGAAAGACTGGGTGAGCAAACGTTTAGAAGGCAGAAAGCCAAATGCCTGTTCCAGGGAGTGTTTTGAGAGGAGAAGGCTGCGGCGGCTGACAAAATCGGCAAGCAGGCTGGGGTTGAAGTGTGGAAAGCCGAGATTGCTGGGCCAAGGACTGAAACACTGTGGTCAGCTGAGGGCTTCTGGTCAGCGACAGGACAGGGCAACTGCTGCCCCTGGAAGGTTCCTCAGTGGCCATTCGGGGAGGAGGGCGGGCACGGGAAATGAAGGCAGAAAGAGAGGACAGAGGTTTACTGGAGGCAGCAATGAGTAAGGGTGTGAAGAAGGAGAGGAAGGAAGAGAGGAAAATGAGGAAGAAGCAATACTGTAGGACTCAGCGATGGAGTTGATAGGAAGGGTGATAAGGAAGAGGGAAAAAGCAAAGAAATATCTGAAGTTTCAAGCTTCTGTATTAAGGAGAATTATGGTAGCATAAGCAAAAACAGGGAGGCAAGAAGGAAAAGTTTGTGGGGGTGAAAATGAAAATAATTTAATTTTAGATATAATTTTTGAGAGGCAGCTTAACATGACAGACTTGAGTTGAAAATTTTATTTTTCAGTCTACTCACTGTGAGACCAGGGCAAGTTTCTCTACCTCTCTTGCTTCCAATTTCCTAATAGGCAAAGTGAAGGTGGAAGAGCCCACCTATGAGATGGTTCAGAGGATTAAATGAGATTCGTTTTTAAAACGCCTGTTGTAGCATGTAGTATACCATCAATAAAAGAGATTTTTCTTGTTATTGCTAAGTCTTACGATAACATTAACAAATAAAGCTGGCAGGAATCATTAATAGCGGACACGGTGAGTCCAAGGTGTTGGTGGAAGTATCCAGCAGGTAAGGTGAGGTAACAGGTTGGAACCCAGGTGAACATTCAGGATGGGAGAGCCGTGTGAAGAGTGGTAGTCGATGCTTTAAGAAGCATTAAAGTTATCCTAGCAAGCATCAAGGGACACGTGCTGACTTTGGGGATCCCCACAGTTAGGGGACGTGAGGAGGAGGAGGAAGAAATGTTTAACAAGGCAAAGGCTTTAACTCGTTAGCCTGCAAGTAGGTTAAAGAAGAGACAAAGCCTTTATCAGAAAGGGAATGAGAAAAAGAGAATGTAACATTACAGAATTCAAGAGAGTGGTGATTTCAAGAAAAGAGTTAGCAGACATTTCCAAATGTTGCAGAAATTATTACTTAAATTACTTAAATTTCAGAGGGATTTCAAGAATTTGGAATGATTTTCAAGCCATACATATTAGCAAATTTAATTTGTAGGCTATTTTTCAAGTATACATATTTATCACATTCAAGAATAGACTTTCTTGGAAATTAGAGTAATCAAATATTAATTTAACAAATAGGAAAAGTTTGTAATAGGCATATTAAAGTACCAGTCAGAGCAGTGCTAGATTATGGAGATTATCTAATGGCATTTTAATATGTAAATAGGAATAAAACTTGTTGGGAAATAGCTCTTTAATATTCAAATACTACTCCTTCTCACAATTTATACTCTTCATTTGTTTAATATACTCAGAGAGCAAAGACTAAACTTCAACCATTTTTTGTCCAAATTGTCACAAAAACTAAATGATATAGTTCAACTGAATGAGATTTTACTATTTCGCATGTTGGTGAGTCCAAGAACTAAATGTCAAAGATCAAGTACCTTACCTACCCTTCAATGTCTGGCTATAAATTGAAGAGGTCTTATGGAGCTAAATATGTCTTCTGAAATAAAAATCTGCCAACCTCATGGACTTGGAAATGTGATTGGTTTACATTCATGACTTATAAATGCCTCTGAAAAATCAGAGCTGAACATCCTCCTCAAGACCCAGCTGCTGGAAGTACTTGGCTTACAGACTTTGAGTTGAGGCTTCATTGGCAAATGAGTCAGAGACTCAATTCAACTGAAATTCATAAACTTACCACAATTTTTTAAAAAAAGTTAACTTACAAAATATAGGCAATTAAAATATAAAACAAATTGCCAAAGAGAAAAAAGGGGTAAGAAAATTAAAGCCAAGGATAAGATGCCGAATACTTGGCTCTAAGTTTCCTAGAAGCCAGAGCAAAGACGAAACAAGCACTGCCAGTTATGAGGTTAATACTATCATTCATAAAATAAAAAGTTGTGCCAGGCACGGTGGCTCCTACCTGTAATCCTAGCACTCTGGGAGGCCAAGGCGGGAGGATCGCTTGAGCTCAGGAGTTCGAGACCAGCCTGAGCAAGACCGAGACCTGTCTCTCCTAAAAGTAAAAAAATTAGCTGGGCATGGCGGTGCACACCTGTAGTCCTAGCTACTTGGAAAGCCAAGGCAGGAGGATCGCTTGAGTCCAGGAGTTTGAGGTTGCTGTGAGCTACAATGACGCCACTGCACTCTACCCAGGGAGACAGAGTGAGACTGTGTCTGAAAAAAAAGTTTAGTAGAAGCCAAGGTTCTCCTGAAACTTCAAATCCAGGGCAATTTCTCCTGTGGGTCCTCATAAAAAGGAATCTGGCAATCTATCAGATTGGTCTACCAAAAAAATCCCTGTGTTAAATATAATAACGCATTTCCTGGAGTTGGGTCTGATGCATCCCTTCCCGTGAGCACAGTTCAGTCAAGTCAGTTCTACAAGGAGGCAAATACCCGTGATCCAACCACACAAGGCGCTGACAATTAGGTTTGAGCCAAAGGTAAATTTTAGGACATCCAGCAGAATGGATAATTTACATAACCTTCAGGCAATTCTCCACAAACATTATTTCTCAAGAATCAGTATTTTGCTAAGGGACTGGAGAGCAAGGAGTCGGCGTCTGTGTTCTCCCAGAGTGCGAGCCGAGCGCAGGTGCGCTGTAGTACCAGGTGGGCACACGTGCCCGACCAGGGACAGCCCGAGAGCAAGGACCAAGTTCTCTTAGGAAAATTGCCTACTCCGGTTTAGCACGCGGTGGGTGAGCACCCCTCAGCGAGCTCCCGTCTGGTTACCACTTGACTCCTTTGAGCCTCTTTTCTCTTTTAAAATAATAATAAAGATCATATACATAATTTTTGTTCGCAAACATGAAAGAGTTTTCAACTGCAGACTCCCTTTGTGTCCGACGTGGTCCTTACTGCCAGGTGCTGAGGGAGGGCAGGGGAAGTCCTCATGTTACAGACAAGGGCCAAAAAAAGAGGAGCGGACTCTAAAAACTCTTCAGGAGCTAAGATCCCACGATTTTCGATAGGAACCGTTTTTCGTGTTTGGCCTCTCAGGATAACAGACTTGATTGTCTTAGCGCTCACCTGTCCTTTTTGGAACATAAAACTCTAGGAGGCTGGGTGGTCGCTTATGTTAGGGGAGCCCCAGGAGGGTGCTTCATCAATGTTTCCTGATTTGGGCCCAGACTGTGCACTTAAATCTTCCCCATTCTAATTCTCCTTCCCCAAGTTACGATGAAAGCCTGTTAAAGTACAAGTTCAGAAATGTAAATTTCTAAAGTTGTCAAGCCAGCAGGCAAAAGAGACTATGGTAATGACTTACAGCCTTAAAGAGCCACAGAAGACCTTTATTTGGAGGCTCTCACGGCCCCCTCATTGGCCTTCACAGCATTCATCACGGGAAGGAAGGGAGCGGGCTCCCAGAAGGTGCCCCCGACCTCCATCCTTTCTGTGGGATTCTCAGGAGCTCCCGGACAGGCTGCAAATACTAACGTGGGCAAGAGTCTTCCAGGAAGACCTGCGGTCCCCGTGCCAATTGCCCCAGACTTATTATTGCTGCTTCATTCTACGGGGCATTGATTCATCGGGTCACACGTGCAGCAACACATGTTGGAGACTGGAGAAGCAATTTAATGCCTGCGAAAATAGAGACGCCACGCAGCCCGGCAGGACCAAATCCACACCCGCCGGAGCCAGCAAGGCAGTCGCCAGGAAGATGGGCGAGGACCCCATCGCGCGTTAATACTCCTTCAACTTGTGAAAGGTAAAGCCTTTTGTTCCGTTGTAAACAACGAAAGTGAAGATTTCCTGGAAGAGTTTGCATTTCCAAGTATGGTTTCTTTTTCTCTCATTTTTTTCCCCTCCTCCTGGGAGAAGTTTTAAAAGCAAAATTGGCTGGGTAGAGTTGAAAGCTGGTCTAGCCCAGAACGGAGCAGCTTATCATGTGAACGTGAGCTCGGTTCCCATCGTTACCCTGCATGGGGGGCGCGTGCGTGGGAACACAGGGTGTTCGTCCTGTTTTTGCTGTTGTCTTTGTAAACAACGGCCCTCCTCATTTTCATCATTGAAGCTCTAGGCACTTCGATGGCTTAAAAGCAAAAGGAAGCCAATTTGAATATATCGTATTAAGGGAAATAGGAGCAAAGTAGGAAAAGTATATTTATATGTTTAAATATATTTTACACTTTTGAAAGAATTAATGTGGTATAGATCACTGCTTCTCCAACTTTTGTGTGCCTAAAAATCACCCGAGGATCTCACTAACAGGTGGATCTGACTCTGTGGGTCCAGGTGGGCCTGAGAGCCTGCATTTCTATCAGAGTCCCAGGGGATGCTGACTCTGCTCCACGGACTACCCTTTGGGTAGCAAGTATATAAACCCACCCTTATTAGCGACGTTCTAGCATTTAAAAATAAATTCCAGGCTACCTTCATTAAACCATTAAAAAGGGCATTTTACTCAAAGCCAAACATCTAGAATTGAAAACACTAGAAAGACGTGTCTGATTTTTTTTTTATGAGATAACAAACTCCTGTCTACAAACTTACAGCATGTTCAGAATCTCTAATTCTTTTTCTAGCCTTTAAATTTACACACACTTTTTGTACTTATTTTAATACATCATACTTATTAATTTTTTTTAATTTTAGAGATGTGGTCTCTCTCTGTCCCCTATACTGGAATGCAGTGGTGTCATCATAGCTCACTGCAACCTCAAACTCCCAGGCTCGAGTGATCCTCCTGCCTCAGCCTCCCCAGTAGCTGGGACTAGAAGCGCGTGCCACCAGACCTGGTTAATTATTTTTTCTAATTTTGGTATAGCTGGGTTCTTGCTATGTTGTTCTGACTAGTCTTGAACTCCTGGCATCAAGCAATCCTCCTGCCTTGGCCTCCCAAAGTGCTGGGATTACAGGTGTGAGCCACTGTGCCTAGCCCATGCTTGTTAATTTTATGAAGACTAAGTAGCAGTTACCTAACAGGAATCAGAAGAGAAGTGTTCCAAATCATATGAATAGCACATGCCAAGGTCCTGAGGCCTCCCCAGCACATGGAAAATCTGCCCTCTCACTTGAACTCCCTCTCTTGACCATATGGCCCACATGGTTCCTATAGTCTAGGTGTATTAATGAGGCCCCCCTTAACTCTCAAAGGGAACCCAATTTAGAAAACAAATTATAGAATCACTCTACTTATAGCCCATACTGCCTATATAGGCATTTATCACACTGTTTCCTGTACTGCTAATCATTCCTACCTAAGTCCATGTCCTAGGTTTCTAATGAGAGTATAACTTTTTTGAGAACGTTGCTAATCTCGTTTACTGATTAGATCAATATTTATGGAACATTCTTTAAAACAACCTGGGATTATTGCCCATATTCGATACAAGTTGGATTCAGATACCTCTTAGAGTAGAAAACGTTGTAAGTTTGCTCAATAACTGAGTAATGGTGGCAGCCCTAGCACAGCGCATCCATCCATCCATCCACCCAAACACAACTCTGTTGAGAACCACGGTGTGCCAGGCTCTGGGCTAGGTCCCACAAGTGCTAAAGCAACCAAAGCACGGCCTTTGCCTCCCAAGCCTACTGCTTATTCCTTAGCATAGAAATGTTTATTGACTCACTTTAAAAAAATAGACTTTTTTTTTTCTTCCCAGTTTCCCAGACTGTCATCTGTTTGGAGAAATGGGAGCAGGAAACAGAAATCTATTGGAATGAGCACTGTTCTGGAAATATAGACTGTGATTTTGGCTCAGGCTCCAAATGATCTAACAGCGCGTCTGCAGGGAAGTTACTCAGGCCCTCAGTTCCTCGTGTGTAAAGAGAAGGAGCTTGGTGATCACTGAGATTCCTAGTCTTACGGTTCTATTATAGGAGCTAAGATGTTTTCTCCTCTGCTGTTAACGACTTCTAGGAAGAGAAGAATTTTTAGGAAAGCTTTGAATAGCAGAGGGAATAAAATTGTAGAAGCCTTTAGGGATGGGTAACTATAAGCCAAGAGACTTCTTGGCTTTTTGCACATTTTCCTTTTTTACCTTTCTCTCTTCCATGTTTTGTTTTAGTTTGCCAAGACTCCCGTTCTTTATTTTTTTATTTTATTAAAATTCGTTTTTCACGTCTTTGCCATCAATCTCTCCCTCCAACCACATCCGTCTTCCTTTCCCGGTCACCCCCGACCTTCCCTGACGTCCTGGGGCCCCGCAACGCCATCGTACTCCTGTTGTGCTCCCATTCCAATTCTCGCGATTAATTTTTATTTTCGTTCCCTCAGAATTCTCTCTTTCTCACATTCCACCAATTAGACACTTGTCACATGGCCTGTGTCATTAATACATATGCTTTACGCTTCTCCCCAGGTGGAAGATGGTATGATAGGAATCTTGTATCCCTGGGAAATCTGCCTGTGTGACTTGGGGTATCGAGAAACTGACATGTCCTGTGAATGGCCTCTATCGCTGCGGATTCATCCATTCATTCATTCATTATTTGCTCAATAGATAATTCTCAAACACCTGCTGTATACAGCACCATGTCAAGGCACAGGCACAGGGAGGAAAAAGGTGGATGAGATGACATTTCTCGTCTTGGAACTTACAGTACAGGAGGAAAGGCAGACTCGTAAACAAAAGAATTACAGTGCTGTGTGACGATTCCACACCGCTGTGGGAACACGGTGAAGGAGCCCCTAACGATTCCTGCGGGAAGCCTTCCCTGGGGCGCTGGCATTTGACTTCGCAGTTGTTTCCTCTCTGCCACCCACGGCCAGGTGTCCCTGACTCAGGAGCCTCACACTGGTGAGAAACAGACACACGCTTCAATTCTGTTTTGTCTGTGACCTGTGCTAACATAGCCACAATCTGAGCTGTCCATTACTATGGAAAAATAAACGCACTGAATGCTTGTACACGTTCTCTAAGATAAAAAGGATTAGGGCTTGGGAAGGTGATTTATACCTACACATTCAAAGGAAAAAAAACAAATACTTGATTTTTGGAAAATACACGGCTGAGGAAATGAGAGTTATCGTGGCAGGGGTGGTCACCCCTGTGATAACAACATACTCAACATAAATAAAAACTTACATAAAGGAGAGAAGAACCTCTGAGATTTCTATGGATTCAAATCCTATAAATT
>RJWJ010040815.1:0-13762 GCA_004363605.1 Indri indri
ATGGACTAACTTTAAATTTCTCTGAAGGCCTGAGGCTATCACTACGGGTATGGACAGAGGAGGGACAGAGGCTGTGTCCTGGCAAATCTTGAGGGAAGTCATGGTAGAAGGACAGCAACCTCCACCTGGGGGAGGCACGGGGCCTGGCTGTTGTTCGGGGACCCAGGAAAGCAAAAGCTAAGAATCCACGGGTTTGTCCGCACACAGTGGGATCCGTGCCCACACTCCCGACTCCACCTCAGGTGTGCCCAGTGGCTGTCAGTGAAGACAGTGGCCCAGAAAGCAGAAACACAAAGTGGGCCTGACCTATGAGCCCTCCAGGGTGTGTGTGTCCTGGGTGTGGGCTACTGTGGTGCCAGAGGCCACTGACCAGGGTGCATCCAGCAAAGAGGAGGTGGGGACAGGGAGAGTCCCCCTGGAGCCCAGCCAGGAAGGCAGATCATGTAGGGGCCAGGTGGGCCCATTGGCTATGGGGCCACCCTCAGCAGGGTCCCGGCTCCTGGGCAGGTTCCTGGAGACCCAGGGGCCTTCCTTCCAGACACCTCCAGCACCAGCCCTGCACCTGTACTCTGCATCTCAGTCACCTCATCTAAAGTCCGTCATCTCTTTATGCATCCGGTTGGCCACCTCACGCTCTCAGGCACACATAAAACACACACTCAGACTGCAGCACCGCTGTCCTGGAGGCAGTGAAGACAGGCCTGAGGCCAGGGACCTGCTCAGGTCCTCACCAACCACCCCTCAGCTGGCCAGGGCACTGGGCTCAGAGGGGCAGATGTTGCTGTCTCCCTGGACTACCGAGGCAGGGGCATCACTGCCCAGACACAAAGGTGGAGGAATGGCTGCTGCCTGACGTAATGGCCTCTGCCCCCACACTGATGTCACTGATGGTCACTCTTTACTGCTTCGCAACAGTGATGTCAACCAAATCCTGCGAAACTGGCCGTGAACTGGCCCCTGTTTGAAGATCCTGGGTCTCGACTCCCCAGCACGAAAGCACAGAGATGCCTGTTCTCACTTATTGTGCGTGTCTGATTAAAATCAGTCACACAAGATGCACATGAAGAGTTGTACACAAGGGTGTCCATCGCAGAGTTATTTATCATTTTGGAAAATTACAAACAACAGGGGCTGGACAGATAAGTTATATGCATAGACTACTTTGTATGATAAAAAATACATTTTCATGTGAAAAATCATTTAAGCTACACATTTATTGTACGTGCATTCTTATCAACATTGTACTTCAATAAAAAGTTTATACAAAAATTACATTTTTAAATAATACATAATGATATGGGATGCTAACGATGCTAATGTTAAATGAGACCTGCATAGACAATAAACGAATATAAAAGAAATTTTAAAAACAGATATAGATATAAGGAGTGTGTGTGTGTGTGTGTGTGTGTGTGTGTGTGTGTGTGTGTGTCACTGAAAGAAAACCACAAAAATATTTACGGAGATTATTTATGAGTAGTGATATTTTGGGTGAGTTTTCTTTTTTTCATTATGTTCTGTGGTATAATAATTCAAATTTTCTACATAGAACATTATCACGTGGATGGACGGGTGGACAGATGGGTGGGTGGACAGGTGGACAGACAGGTAGACAGGTAGAGAGATGGCAGATGGACAGATAGAGAGCAATTCACCACCAGCCAGTCCGTGTCAGGTTCCGCCGTCTGCCCGCCACGGCACCGGGGCTGGGGTGCAAGGAAGAATCCCACGGGGTGGTGCGATGGGGAAGTGTCAGCACGCTGGCAACCCACGCCAAGTGTTTCTGTGTTTCCCATCACTGCCACCAAGTGTGCTCGGCTGCCCCCTCCTCCCACCGGGCAGGCCCCTGACTGGGATCACGGCCTGACTCCCACGCCCCCGCTGTTTCCGATGTCCTTCTTGTTACAGAGAAGGCCTGCTCATTTTAAAACGTCCAACTTCGTTTTGAGTCCGGAGGCTCATCCTTCCCTGACGAGACTGGGCCTGCGCCGGGGCAGCCGGGGGAGGGGTTCTGCTGCCCGGCTACCGGGCACCGCCAGGTGGCTGTCCGGGCCGCACCTTGTGCCCGGGCAGACGCCCCAATCGTTGTGCAGCTTCTCTCGGGGGACGCTCTCCCCTCTGGAGGGCTAAGAGGGAAGGAGACCGCTTTCCTCAGAGGCCCCCCGGGACCCCCAGGTCCCGCTCCCACGTGGGAAGCAGGTAGGGGCCTCGGCAGCCTCCGTCCCGGGCACGGGCTCCACAGCGGCCCCTGCTGGCCGCGGCCCCGCCGCGCAAGGAGAAGCCCGAGAGCTGCCTGCCTCGGGGTGGAGGGACCCTGGCAGGGGAACTGAGGCCTGGAGCCGGGAAGCCCAGGGGGGCTTGCTCCCCGGGGTCTGGAGGCAGGAGCAAGGACGAAGATGGGCAGCCCAGGGCACCAGCGAGGGCAAACACTGAGAGGCGTGCGAAGCTCCTCTCAACCTCTCCCTGAGACTCAGGGTCCATGGACCGCTGGGCACAGCAAAGCCGTCCAACACTAGTTGTGTAAGTTTGGGTTCTGTGGAAAACACTGCTGTGATTTGATTTTTGCCTGCAGTTTTCCAACCTCAGCCTCTTAAAAAAGCCATATGAAATCATGTCATACATAGCAACATGGATGGATCTGGAGGTCATTATGTTAAAGTGAAATAGGCTGGACACAGAAAGACAAATACTGCGTATTCTCACTCACATGTAGGAGCTAAAACACATGACCTCATGGAGGCAGAGAGCAGAATTACAGACACCGAGGCTGGGAAGGGTGTGTGGGTGGGAGGGAGCTGAAGAGAGGCTGGTTCATGGGCACCAACACACAGTTAAATAGAAGGAATATTAATAAAATCAATGTTCCATAGCAGAGTAGGGTGGATATAGTTAGCAACAATGTATATATATTTCAAAGTAGCTAGAAGAAAAGATTTGAAATGCTCCCAACACACAGAAATGGCAAATACTCAAGATGATGAATACCCCAAATACCCTGACTTGATCATTACACATTCCATGCATGTAACAAATACATGTACCCCATAAATATGTAAAATATTATGTACCAATAAAATAAAATTTAAAAGTCCAGAGTGGATGATTCAGAAGAAAGGTGCTCAGAAGTGCACCATTTGCTCACACTCAATTTGTTTTTCTCTCCCACGGTGGCATGGGCCACGCCATGCACATCCTGTTTAAGGTCGTCTAAGAGGTCAGTCCTTCCTTCTCCCGTCACGGGGCCTTGGGGCCTCTGCTGTCAAGTGGATGGGAACTAACGGTGCTGACTTGGGGTGTGGGGTGCTCATTCCAGAGAGGATAGGAGCCCTGGATACCCTGTGACCAAACCCACCAATGGGAAGAAATGCTCAGACACCTACTCAGAGTCATCACAGAGGGAGGCTCAGATTCTATGGGAATGCATTTCATCACAGATGGGATCAGTTCTCTAAAAAGAAACCATATTCAGACCAGTAGGACACAATCACAAAATGAAAAGATTTCTATAAGGCAAGCTGTGACGAAAATCTTATCTAGAAACCCTGACACTGGGTTCCCAGGGAATTCACAAACACGGGCACGCGACAGTGCCACACAGGGCCCCAGGATGGGATCTCCCGGGAAATGTTTGAAACATGTCACTTGAGAAATCATGGGATGGAGAGCAAGAAAGAATGCAGGAGAGAAACCAGGAGAACTAAGCCACACTGGATTCCATTAAAGAAAAAGAACATTTGTGAGCAGAAAAAACATCATGTAGATAAATTTTACAAATCAGTTTTTTAAATGAGTGAACAGAAAAATGTATTGGGCTGCAGTGAAGTAACACTTTCACTATCCATCAGACTGAAAACTAAGTGATGCGACGACACCCAAGGCTGATAAAGTCCTCGGGCACCGATGCCCTCGCCCGTCCCTGGTGGGGCTGGGAGCATGAATTCCTACAGCTTTTGGGGGAAGAAACCTGCACTAGCTATTAAGTTTCAAATACCTACACTCTATGACTCAACATTTATCTCATATGAAAAAAGCAAAAGAAGAAGAAATGGTTAAATAATTTGTGGCATATTCATTCTCTGGAATATTATGCAGCAATCAAAAAGAATGAATTAGATCTCTATCCATGGTCTTAATGGATGAGCCAGTGTACTGTTAAGTGAAAAGAATAGTTTTCTATACATAGTATGCTCTAATTTAAGTCTTAAAAAATCCCACATATGTGTTTGTATGAGCATAGAGAAATGTGGATGGATACATTCAAGGCTGCCAACACTGGCTACTAAGGGGTGAGGGGTGTGCGTATATATATGTGTGTTTGTGTGTATGGGGGGGAAGGAATGGTGTGTGTGTGAATAATTAAATTTTTTAAATTAAAAAAATTAAAGTACAACCCCAGCTCAGAAAGTCTAACTACATCTCAATCCAAAGTAGATGGAGTAGTAGAAAATAGAAAGCACTTATCAAAATGAAAAACTTCTGCTCAGGAAAAGACAACATTTAGAAAATGAGAAGACAAGCTACTGACTGGGAAAAAATTTTGTAATATGTATCCCTGATAAGGGACCTATATGTAGCCAGAATATTTAAAGAAATACAAATCAATAATAAAAAGACAAACAATCCACTTTTAAAATGAGTAAAAAACATGAACAGATGCTTTACAAAATAAGATATACAGATGTCCAACAAGCACATGAAAAGATGCTCAACACCATTGGTTATCAGGGAAGTGCAAATTATTTAATATAACCACAATAAGATGCTGTTCTGCACCCACCAAAATGGCTAAAATTAAAGACAGACAGTATCAAGTGCTGGTGAGGACTTGGAGCAGCAGGAACTCTTGTGCATTGCTGCTGGGAATGCAAAATCGTACAGCCACTTTCGAAAACAGGCTGGCAGTTTCCTATAAAACTAAACATACACCTACCCAATGGCTCAATCCCCCCAAAGAGAAATGAAAACATATGTCCACACAACATATTGTACAAGAACATTTAAAGCAGCAGTTTCCATAATAGCCAAAAACTAGACAAAAGGTAATATACATAAATAAATGGATAAACAAAATGTAGTCTATTCATAGAATGGAATGCTGCTCCTTAATAGAAATGAATGGGCAACTGACACACACACAATAGCATGGTTCAACCTCAAAAATGCTGCATTATACAAATAGAGTGTGATACAGAAGAAGGTAAACTGCGTGATTCCTCTTACACGGAGTTCAAGAACAAGCAAGGCTGACCCAGGTTACAGAATCAGAACAATGATTGCCTAGGAAGTGTCGTGGACCGACTGCCAGGGGCACCAGGGAATTCTCCGGGTGATGGAAATGTTCGCTAACATGATTGGGGTACGTGTTCCTTGGTATATATATTTGTCAAAGCTTGTGGAACCTCAGATCTTACATTTCACTGTATGTAAATATTACCTCGATCAAAACAAAGTAGCCAGCTGCCCTGGGCTAAATGTGTCCCCACAATTTCTTGTTTTGGAAACTTGGTCCCCAGTGCAGCAGTGTTGAGAAGTGGGACTTTTGGGAGGTAATTGGGTCTTGAGGGTTCTGCCCTCGTCAGTGGATTAATCCATGCCTGGATGAATGGATTCATGGGATATCGTGAGAGTGGGTGAGTTATCATGAGAACAGGTTATAAAAGCCAGTTTGGCTCTCAGTGTGCCCCTCTAACCCAGCAACGCCCTCTGCCAAGTTACGAAGCAGCTGGAAAGCCCTCACCAGAAGCTGCTGCCACACCCTCAGATTTCCCAGCCTCTAAAACCATGAGCCAAATACATTTCTTTTCCTAATTTCTTTTATAAATTACCCAGTCTCAGGCGTTCAGTTACAGCAACAGAAAATGGACTAAGACACCAACCTCAAAGACCAACATTGGATTTATTTGGATTTGGTGCCAAAGGGAAGCCAAGGCAGACTCAGGTTCCTCCACCCCACAGACTGTGAACCCTCAGCCTTGAGGGACCTCGGTCCCCTTCCTTGGGGCAGTGACGACCTGCCAGGGATCTCCTGGCTCCAGGATGCTGGGGTTTAGGACCTGGGTTTTGAGCATTATGTGAATAAGTTTGTATTTCAGACGAATTTCTCATCATTTGTTTTTCTCATTTTCTCCACAGCCTCATCCTCAGGCTGCTTCCATGCACCCCCGTCTCACCTTTGCTCTCCTTGGGTTTCCCCACGGCAGACCGGAGGAGAGGCTTGCAGCAGGCAGTTTACCAGGCACTGGGCAGCAGGACTTGGGGCAGGCAGGGAGGTGAGGAGAGGCCAGGAAAGGGTTCTGTTGGAAATGGCCACTGGCTCTGTCCCGCTGTGGAAGGTGCCACTCAGAGGACCCCCCATAGGGAGGGGGTGTCCATCCACTGGCCCCACCCGTCCCTGGTGGGGCAGGCTGCTTCCCAGGCCCTCCTCATCCAATGAGCAAAGACGCAGGAACGTGGGCAGGTGACTCTGGATGGGGCCACACGCTGCTGACATCCACTCCTCTTGACATCCCTGAGACAAGAAATGGAGAAGCTCTCAATTACCTCGGGGGCCAGGCAGCCGTGGACCCCAGCCCACCAACAGTGGAGTTAGCAGCTGTGCCCCCACCTTGGGCCCAGGGGGAGCCCCTCACCTGCCTTCTGCGAGGCCACATCCCTGCCCCGACTCCGCCTCTTCCAAGCGATGGTCTGGACCTGAATACGAGACTTCAGACCCCACGTCTGTGCCCTTGAGACCGTGACCAAGGTCATTTGTCCAAGCTCATCCCCTCCATTTCTGATGCAGCAAGTTCCACCACAACTTCGGGATGCCACCCCAGGGAAGAGTAGCAGTCCATCATTGCTTACGAAGGAGAGAGATCACACTCCAGCCAGAGCCCATAAAGCAACTTAATTCACCCCGAGGCAGAGCACCACGCCAGCCTTCATCTTGGCAGCCGGAACATCTGAGTAAATTGGACACCAGGGGAGGCCGTGGGCTGCAGAAGTGATAAAACATACTGACATTGGCAAGAGTTAATTAAAGCTTTTACAAGAGTTCACTCAAGGAGTGCCTTTGAGTTCAAGCCAAGCCCCAAAGCACGGAGAAATTAATGAAATTCACACCCATCGCCAGCATGGACATCTACATAGCTACTAACAGGCCATCTACAATTAATGCAAGTTTACTCTTTCTTTAATGACTCCATTTGCTAGAGCAGGGTGTGAAAATCAGTGTTCCCCAGCCTGCAGGAAGAGGCAAAGGCATTCTCAGATGCACACATTCGTTTCTTTACAGAACACTTTAGCTTTGGTCAGTGAGGAAGGAAATAAATTGGGCCAATGTGGGTTAGTGGGTGCCACATTTCGTCCAGTTTAATGACGCCTCTCTCCAGGGACATGGTCAAGATCCCATCCCCCGACAGTCAGAGGAGCCTGTGACATGCAGGTAGAGAGGAAAGTCACAGAGGCCACTGGACGACCTGAGCCAGTCCCCAAGGGGACACACCACCTGAGAGGGAATCACGCACAGAATGCCAGCAGCTGCCCTAGTGAGGTACCTGCCCCTCAGCCAGTAGCAAGGGCACCTGAGGCCACCTGGAGAGGGGCTGGCGTGGCCTCCCCTGGGGGGAAAGAAAGGCAGCCTCAGGCAGGACACACGTGTGCAGACACCTGAGATGCTGGCTACCACTTTAGCCCTTCCAGTTACTTTGGGGGTAACTATACTCCCCAAAAACCATGTAAGCTTAGACCAGAGATTCTCAAAGTGGGGTCCTGGGTGAGCAGCATGGCCTCACCTGGGAGCTGGTTAGAGAGGCTCATTCTCCGATCTTTCCAGAGACCTGCGGTCAGAAGCTCTGGGGTGGGCCCAGGCCCTGGGCTCTAGCAAGCCCTCCGGGTTCAGACACACCACAGGAAGCCCTGACTCTTGGGCAGGTCCCTTCAGTGCAGTCTTTTGAAGTCACAGCTGGGAGAAACAGAGCCTGTCCTTGGAACCCTGGCACAGGAGAGGACTAGGTAACAGCCGGAGAAGATGGAATGGGGGGCGGGGTGGGTGGTGGGTCCCCATCTGCAGAGGGGTTTGAACAGAGGCCAAGCAGGTGCTGTGCAGGGTGGGGGTCTGGGGGGGTTAACATCCACTGACCCACAGCTTGCTCTGAAATGCACCAAAACAATAACACAGAGTGATGGATGGATAGGTTGACGGATATATGAGAAAGCAAATGTAGAAAAAGTCCATTCTAGAATTTAACGGGTGGGCGTGTGAGTGTTCACTGAACAATTCGTCCAACGCCTCTGGAAATGTCTGAAAATCTTTATAATACTAAATAAAGTGTCGCAGGAGGACATCCAATGAAGAACCGCATTGCATGGCTCTCCCTTCCCATCCTGGGCTTGGCCGTCCCCCGGCATGGGTGGGAGCTGCCGCCAGTGCCCACCACACTCAGTCTGAGTCCCAGCCAACCCTGCGGTTGGCAAACACCAGGGCAGAGTCTTGGGGACTGCAGCAGTCACCAAGGACAAGACACAGCCAAGAGAGGGGAGACCAACCTGGAACGCATCCACACACAGGGGTCTGCTCAAGAGCCCAGTGCGGGGGTCTCTGGATTGAGATCTGGAAATTTTATACAAGAGCTGCAGAAGCTTGTTAGGAAGAAGCCGGAAGGAAGGCTTTTAATGGAGGAAGAGCCGGTAAGTGACATTTATCCTCAGCTCCCTGTCAGCGTCAGGCAGATGAACGACGTTGGGGAGCTGCTGGCATCTGCGGGGAAGATGCACCTGGGGTGCTTAATTAACACGGTAATAAATGGGTCGGCAGAGGCGGAAGGGGAGTGAGGTAGAAACGCCACCTCCATAAATCTAAACTGCAACCACACTGTGGAAGATGGGAGAGAAGCCATGGAGGAGTGGGCCGGGCAGGAGTGCCAGGCAGCAGCTGCCCTGCGATGGCCATGGAGATTCGTGTGCTCCAGGTCCTACCTGGGTCCCCAGGGAGCCTGCCCAATGCTCCTTCCCAGGCTCCACACCCAGATCTGTAGAATGGGGGTCAGTGGGGAGCAAAGACTCCATTTTCACCAAGTTGCTGCCGTTCGGACGAGCGGCCACTAGACTCCCACCTGGAAAGGCACCGGTAGGTGCTCGGGGGGACTCCCAGTGCCTCTCCGGCTCAGGGCCCCGATGAAGCAGCCTCTGCAAGCATGGCCACTGCCCCTCTCTTGCCTGTGGGAGGGGCAGGCTGGGGCTACTGGCCTCAGCCTTGGGCCCTTCCGTGGCAGCTCTGAGGCCCCCAGGGTGACTGAGCCCAGGGCCCATGGCCACAAGCTGTTCTTAGCCTGCCCTGCTCAGACCCCAATGCCCCGGCTCACCTCCCCACTGCTCCGCTGTGGGTCCTGGTGTAGACTCAGCACAAGACCCTTCCTGGGAGTGAGGATGAGGGGTAAGTGGCCTGGCTTAGCCGACCCTCGGGTGTGCCCTGGGGTCTCGCCAGCCCCCTCCATGTGGCCCAGCACAGGGCAGGGCCACCCAAGCTCCCTGGCAGTGGAAGGGGGCTGTAGAATACACCCTGTGGCCCCCAGAGATGTTCCCCTCCTAACTCCCCAAATCTGTGAACACATCACCTCACAAGGCAAAGGGGACTTTGCTGATGTGACTAAGTTAAGGGCCTCAAGAAGGGGACATTGACCTGGGTTATCCAGGTGGGCCCCACACGTAATAGTGAGTCCTCAAAAGTGAGAGATATGAAGAAGGAAGGAGGGTCAGGAAGATGCCCCCTTGGCAGGTGTCCCCATCCTGAGGTGGCTCCAGGTGCTCAGCAGCCCCCTGCCCTGCACGTGCTCCTCCTGTCCTTGGGTCTCAGCCTTGTCCAAGGATAGCCCAGAGTCCCAATTCCAAACCCCTGGAAGAGATGTTACCCCCACCAGCCCTTAGATGTGAAACCCAGTCCAAGGGGCCCATGGTAGAATCTCAGCAGGGCAGGTGGGGGACATTCTAGGGCAGATACAGAGCCTAAATCTACAGGCAGCTGTTGGCTTCCCAATGCCAGGTCACAGATCACACATCTGCTTGCAAGTGAGGCCTGCACTGGACACGTGGCCCAGCTGATGCCTGCAAAACAAACTTTGCTCTCAAAACCATCACTTGTTCCCCTCCAGTGAAGCTATTTGGGGTCAGGCAGCTCCAAGAGTGACCCAGAGGTCAGGACCACATGAGGAGGCCTGGCAGGCACCAGAACCCTCCAGTCTCCAGTTCCAGCCACTCGGAGCTGCTGAGATACCCTAAACAAGCAGCCCCTGGCACTGGCATGCCATGCCTTCGGTCTTGCTGTTCCCTCTGTGTTCATTCCTCCTTCCCTTCCCAGAAAACTTCCACATAATCATCAGAACCCAACTTAAATATCCCTTCTGTGGAGACTCACATCCGACTTGTTGCAGATGAGTTCCTAGGGGTCAAATGAGATGGCTCTATGAGCAGGGGTCTTGGGGATGTGGGTGGTGGGAATAGTGGGCTGCACTGGGCCTGCACAGATGTCCTGCCATGAGCTGGTGGTTCAGACCACCCTTAGGAAGGGCATGACCTTACACCACGCTGTTCTCTTTAGCCAAGGGTAGCTCCAGGGAGGCACTGAGCTCCCAGGGCTGGAGGAGCACCTGCATCCTGCGAGGGGCCTGGGTGGTGCCCGTGCCCACCAAGCAGTCCCAGGCAAAGTGAGCAACTCTGTCCTCAGCTCCCTGCTGAGCAGTGCTCCCTGTCTCAGTGACATCTGCCCTCCCCTCTAGGGGTGAGCCCCTTGGATCCAGCCTGGGCCTCAGTCAACACTCAGGGCAGGCACAGAGAGCTCTGCAGACTCCTACCTGGAGTCCAAGTGACAGGCTGCTGCATCCCTCAGAGCTCCCATGAGTAAGTCAAGGCTGTGAGCCAGTGTCAGAACCACAGAGCAGAAAGCCCAGGAAGCCAGCCCTGAAAAACCTGAGTGAGCCTGGCCTTCCAGGAGAGCGTGACGGCAGGCCTCCTGCAGGCATTTCACATCACACATCAGGAAGGGTGAGAGGTGCAAAAGGCCCCTTGGGTCCAAGCTTCTACCACCTGGGAGAGGTTCTCAGCTCTCCTGGTAAATGCCGTCTCCACCTCTTCCACCCTCCCCTGTGCACTGGCCATTGGTACCCCCAGTACTGACCCAGCCACAGACCTGCTTCCCATCTGTGTCAGTAGGAGCACTTCCATGCTGAAAAACAAAACAAAACCAAACTGGAAAACCCAACTTGAATGGCCTTAAACAGCAAGGGAGTTTATGGGAAGTCATAGCTGGAGGAAAATCTAGCAGTAAGTAAACCTCAGGGTGGGTTTGATCCAGGGGCTTGTCATGGCTGAGTTCCTGCAATTCTCCCCTTCCAGCTTCCCCCGCAGCCTGGCTGCCCACATGAGTGCCCACAAGAGGCAGCCAGCAGCCTGGGGGCTACATGTGGCTTCATTCATATCCATGGAGGGAAGTAAGGGGAGTGGGACAGGGAAAGGGGAGGCTCTTTTCTCCTCTCAGCAACAGAACATGAGTCCTTCCCCTAACTGATTGAGTCATCTTCTGTCCCCTGCCCACCTCTGAACCAACTGAACTGACCAAGGCCAACCACGAGCTGGAGGAGGGTGAGCTCCTCCTGAACCCGGCACTGCAGGGCCAGCCAAGCACCGGCACTAGGTGGTAAAGCCAGGCACGCAGGGTCCCTCCAGGGAGGCTTAGACTCTAATTCTCTCTGAACCCACTGGAGGCAGATCACCCTCCAAAGATGCCACAACATTATGTCCCTCCCACCTGCTCCTCTGATGTGTGACAGTGACACTGTCCCATCAAAACGTGGGGTTTGCTTTGTTTCCTGTCCCTTGAACCTGGGGGTCAGAGGTTCTGGCAGAGTAACACTATGTGACTTTCTAGGCTAAGTCATAAAAGATAATGACTTGCTGCTCCAAGGGACACTCATTTTTAAAGCCTGGCCACCGTGTTGTGAGCCCAGGCAGCGCCTGGGCCACGTGGAAGTGTTCCAGCCGACAGCATCCCCTGCGGTCAGCCAGCCCAGCGCCACTCCAGACTCGCCAAGGAGCAAGCCTTCTGCGAGATGACTCCAGGCTCCGCCTTTGGGCCTTCCCAGCTGACAGCTGACATCCCAGACCTCGCGTCCCCACCATATGGGTTCCAATCCCCAGCACACAGAATGCGTGACAGTGGCAGGATGGGGTCTGGCTCACAGCACTAAGCTTTACGGTGGCTGTCCGGCAGCTAGGTAAGTGGAAGCCCGCCACTCGCAGGACACCAAGATTCTCCACGGCAGAGGCCGGTCGGATGAGTGCGAGGCCCGCGACCCGCTGGCTGAGAACTGAAACTGCAGCGGGCACTTTCCCACGCACAGAACTGCACCGCCCCAGCGAGGGCTGCTAAGTGCCCACCGCTGCGGAGGAGGCGTGGGGACCGGAGCAGGTCCAAGTGCAGGGAAAGGGGAGGTGCCAAGGGCACACACCTGAGGAGGCAGGGCTGCCACAGTCCGGGGACCTGGAGCAGAACGTCAAGTCGAGTACCCAGGCCGCGCGCTCATTTCTTAGAACACAGCGCCCCCTTGTGGGCACGGTTCTCCGGCAGTCCCGGCCGCTCCGGAGAAAGGTCTAAATCGCGCTCTCCACACAGAAATGTGAAGACAAGGACCGTATGTCTTCTAGCCCTGGGGTCCCCAAACCCCAGGCCGCGGACCAGTACCTCTCCATGGCCTGTTAGGAACCCGGCCACACTTGGGTGTGCGGCAGGCCCATCTAGTAATCCTCTCTAGGGGCTCTTGTGTTTCTTCCACACATTATTTATGTACACAAAAAAATCTCCCTCTGCAAAACTCCCTCTGAGGCCACCTCACTCCCGCTCCGCACGGCTTTGGATCAGCGGTGCCTGTCCTTCCGTGTCTCTCCCAGCACACTTGAGCCACCGTCAGAGACACACCCCAAGTGCAAGCTGGCATCCGCGGACGGGGGGCTCCTGGTCACCCTCACCCAATTCTAGGGCCTGGGCCCAGTGGAGGGTGGCCAGGGCTGCTCTGGAGGAGGACAGGCTCGAGGACCCAGAAGCCAGGGCCATGCTGTCCGGGCATAACTTCCAGCAATTTCTCACCTTCTGAGTGCCTCAGTTCTCTCATCTGTGAGGTCAGGGTGTGGGGATTAAATGAAGAAATAGATATTTCAGGAGCTCTATCGTGGGGCCGGCGCGGTGGCTCATGCCTGTTATCTTAGCACTCTGGGAGGCTGAGGCAGGAGGATTGCTCACGTTCAGGAGTTCGAGAACAGCCTGAGCAAGAGCGAGACCCCCGTCTCTACTGAAAAAAAAAAAAAAAGAAAAAGAAATTATCTGGACAACTAAAAATATATAGAAAAAATTAGCCGGGTGTGGTGACTCGCGCCTGTAGTCCCACCTACTCGGGAGGCTGAGGGAGGAGGATCGCTTGAGCCCAGGAGTTTGAGGTTGCTGTGAGCTAGGCTGACGCCACGGCACTCTAGCCCCGGCAAAAGAGTGAGACTCTGTCTCAAAAAAAAAGCCAAAAGAGCTCTGTCGTGACTGTGGCTGACAACCCAGTATTACATACGGTAAAATGGCTGAGGGTAGGTTTGAAGTTTCTCACCACAAAAATGACAAGTATGTGAAGTAATGTTATGTTGATTTGCTGGATTTAGCCATTCTACAATGTATACATATTTCAAAACATCATGTTGTACACCAGAAATATAAACAATTTCTATTTGTCAATTAAAATAAATTTTTTTT
>RJWJ010040816.1:0-13801 GCA_004363605.1 Indri indri
AGGTCCTTGTCTGGCGGAGGCAGCCAGGGAGGGCGAAGGGAAGAGCAGGGACTTCTGTCCATGGCTGCGGACGCTGGTCCAAGGCGTGGGGTGCGGCGGCCCCCGCGGCGGGCGGCTCAGTGAGTTGGCACCAGGTGGCTGTCGCGCTGGCGGTCCCGGGGAGTGCGTCACTGGTAGAGGAGGTAGCCCTTGAGGGAGGCAGGCAGCGGCAGCGTGTGGATCTCCCCCAGCCGCTCCTTCCCCAGGGCCAGGCGCACGGAGCGGCGGCAGAGATCCATGAGCGGCAGCGGCTCGGCTGCGGAAACCGAGGAGAGAGAGAACCGCAGGTCAGCACGGCCCGGCTGGCTCCAGAGCAAACAGTGCTAACAACAAGGGCAACACTATCATTGACTGATACTCATTCCGATAAATAGAGAGACAATAAAAACCCAATAATTTGATTTTTCATTTTAAATTCCTATGAATAGTTAACACAGAGAGCGCGCTCTGGGCAGGGCCCCTTGGTGAGCCCTCTGCAAACACTAACTCATTTTATCCGCACTTCGGTTTCTTAGGAAGGGTTTAATAATCACACAGACATACCATTACCATCATCCCCATTTTACAGATGAGGAGACTAGGGACAGAGTCCAGATCACTGCCCAGGGTGTGTGCTGGCAGGAGCGGGAGCAGGAGCAGGAGCAGGAGCTGGGATTTGAACCCTGGCCATCCTGCTCTTCCCTGCGGGCCCCTCTGTCCATCTGGACCAGCCGCAGCCTTCGGCGCCTGTCGGTCCAGGAACGTGGGAGCAGCCCTCCAGCACAGACCACAGCACCAGACCCCATGCAGGCTTTAGGAAGGGAATCATTCTGTGTCACCAACCACTCTCCGGGACTGTCCTCACCTCTTTTACAGCCGAGAACACTGAGGCACAGAGGGGGTAGCTAATGTGCCAGGGCTAAAGGCTGGGATCCGAATCCGGCAGCCTGGGCTCAGCGTCCACGTTCTTGGCCACCAAACACGCTGCCAGTGAGACGTAAGAAACACTGGCCCAGAGTCGCATGTTACAGGCCCGGCTGGCCCCACAGCTTGGCAATGTCATGTCTGCACCACACCAACCTAGAGAAATGCCAGTGCTTCCGTCTGCCGGACAGCGAAGCTGAGGGCCCAGGCTGGGCAAAGTGGAAATGCCAGCCCAGCTGCAGCAGAACCTCCTCCAGCTGCCCCAGGAACCACGGGGCTGTGTCCCAGCCAGGAGGCTCAAGGCAGAGCGGCTTCTAGCTGCAGCCCGCAGGGCACCTCCGTCCTGTGTCCCCAAAGGGCCCGGCCCTGCCTTCCCACAAAGGAGGCTCTGTTCATTCAGCCTGTGTCTCAGATGAACTCTGGGCTCCAGATTTCAGGACTCTGAAAATCACCCTGGGGGCTGCCGGGGGCCGAGGTGGGTGGAGGAGTGGGGGTGGGGGTGGGGGGAAGGGCGGGTGCTGACCCCTCTCTGCTCTGTTCCTTGAAGCCAGGTACAGGTGAGCACACCTGGAGCTGCTGGGGCCACTCCACAGTGTTTGGAGACGGGAAGGGCAGAGATGAATGATTTGTGGCTCCACCCGTGGTCTTCCCTCGAATTTGAGACTCTTTCATGAGCAAAATAAAGGTCAGACCAAAAAACTAAAGAAACGCACAAAACCCTATTCCTCCAGTAAAAAGTAGATTAAAGTCCTTTAAAATTCACTGTGTCTCAAAAATATTAAAAATAGCATTAAAAAACTCAGTTATTGAAAACCAAATCCTGGGCTGGGGTGGGGACTGGGGAGAATGGGGACTGACTGCTGACAGGAACAGGTTTCCCCTGCGGCTGATAAACGCGTTCTGACCTCGATTGTAGTGACGGTTGCACAACTCTGACTGCGGGAGAGGCCACCGAGTCGACACCTAAATGGCTGAATTGCATGGTATGTGAATGACGGCTCAATGAAGCTGTTATTAAAAAAAAAAAAACAATAAACCTTAGGCTGGATCATGCATTTACTAAATTCCAGGCTTTAAAAGAAGAGGGGCAAATGCCATCATCTCCCGAGGGCAGACACAGACACAGGTGCGGAGGAGCTGAAAGGGTGAAGGATTTCATGGAAAGCTTCCAAACTCAGGATGATTGAGGGGAACCCCGCCTGGAGGCAGGAGGAAGAACTAAATGACCCTGGGTCCTTTAGGGTCAAGGATCCCACAGACCCCTGGGGAATGGGTAGGGCTGGTCCCACCCTGGTGACGCCAGGCCTGGGTCCTCACTTCCACCCTGCACAGCAACCTGACCCAGAGCAGATCACTCCCTCTGCCTGAGCCTCAGTTTCCCCATCTGTAAGATGAGGCATCTGGACCAGATTCTCCCCATGGTTCTGTCCAGCTAAGATCCTGAAGGCCAGAAGTGACGTGCTGTGGAGAAGTGGCCCTCTGCCCGATGGGGTGGGGACACTGCGCTGTGCTTCCGCGTCTTTGTGCAGGAGCGCTCTTGCATCTGCGCTCTTCAAGGCCAGAGAGCCCGGGCTGCCCCAAGTCCCTCCCTGGAGGATGTGGCTTGGTCCCTCTGGGGGATGGTGGGGACTCCCCCGGTGGCTGCATGGCACTTGAGAAAGCACCAAGAGCCATTGAGTGTGGCCCAAGAGCCAGGCTGCGGCAGTGGGGCTGAGAGGGAGTTCCCATCCCCGCCCTCTCGGCTTACTGGGTTCCAGGCCTGTCCTGAATGTCCTCACAATTCCTCTCTAACCAGCATAGGCCTGAACAAGCCCCAGCTCCACCCAGCCCCTCGCTTCGGGTGGCTGACACCATGGCCCCGTGGCAGGGTGGTCTCTGCAGCACTTGTTGTGCTCCTGGTAGAGACTGTGGCCCCAACCTGCGCGTGCGGAAATGGGCTCAGGGTGGTGAGATTGGGGGGTCCGAGGTCTGAGGGCCAAGGACTCCAAAGGGCCGAGGACTGACAGCGACCTCATCCCAACCCCTGCTGAAAGCAGCTGTCAGGTGAGGAGTTTCTACGCCTGGTCACGCACCTTCCAAGACCGGCTGCAGAAGTGGCAGCTGATGGCTGCAGTGACGTGTTATAAGCCGAAAACACGACCAGAGTCACCCCAGCAGCCCGCAGATGGGTCTATTCTCTGGGCCTCAAGAACACAAATAGGTCTCGCCCCCGACCTTGCAGGAGGGAAGCGGCGGTGCTCAGGGCCGCGCTCTGGTTGCTTTTTAGAGGCAACGCGCTGGCCACAGAAACAGACGTGGGCACCAGGCCATGGAAAAATGTCCCTCTCATCAATCTTCCTGGTCACTACCAGGACCCGAGCAGGTCTCCCTCGCCGCAATACTTGTGACTGGGGGCTGTGGTCTATGCGTCCAGTTCCGTCCACAATCCCAGGCACCCACTGAAATGCCACCACGCTCGTGGGCACCTGTCCTGTTGCCTGAGGCCTCTGGCCACCACGCCTGTCCCTGCGAAGCTCAGGCTTCATTCATTTAAATAATTTATGTGAGTGAGAGGGGGTGGCGCTGAACGTGCTGCAAAGAAGTCAGGACGGGAACCAGGCGCTACTTCCGGGAGCAGCAGGCTGAGGAACGGGAGAGCCCGTGTGCCGACTTCCCCGTGTCTACGAGAGACAGCTACCTGGTGGCCTAACTGAACACACACCGCCCCAGAGCCCCAGCCCATGACTCTCGCGGTTCTGGGAGAGATTTCGACCCAACTAGAGCATCAAGGGCATGGCTGTGTCTGCTTCAAAGGCCAACAGAAGGAGCCGCGGGGCTGCGGGGCCAGAGAGAGCCTCCCACATCAGGAAATGCCCGGCTTCAGCCACGTGCATGCCGATCGCCTGCGCTTACTCCTGCGGGCAGCTTGTAGCCAAAATGCTCCATGAAATGGGTTCTAGGACGTCGTGGGCAGGGGTGGCCATCGAGGGACGTGTGTGCATTCTCCCTTTACACTAAGCGGTTCTCACAAAAACAAAGAGACAAACCAAACATCAACCCCTTGGCCTTGGCCAGGGAAGGATGCCTGAGATGCCTCCAGGTGAGGCAGGCACCTGTCATCCCCTGTCCCCTCCACTCGGAGAACCTGCTGTCCTCATAGAACTAACCTTTCTGGGGGAAAGATCTAGAACAACTCCTTCCCCGTATGGCCTCTCACTGCAGAAGGAAGCCCCTGGCAGGGCAGGGTGATTAGTCTCCCCGAAGAGGGGCTCCCCCAAGAGCCCAGCAGGAATGGGGTGCAGGAAGGCGCTACTATTGGGTGAGGCCCTTGGGAGGAGGCCACTAAATGCGTCTCCTGAGGGACAGAGATGAGCCCTCCCTGAACCCTCAACCCCAGCAAACCATAGACAGCTCCTCTGGGAGTGTGGAAGAAAGAGTTTCTAAATGTAGCAGGGCAGATGCTCCCTTAGCGGGGAAACTCCTTTAAAAGCATGGGGGTGGGGTGGGAGGAGGTCAGAGGTCAGAGGTCCCCCTGGAGTGACAGCCAGCCTGCCACTTGCAAATGGCCTTTTCCTTCTGCATCTCCAGGGAGGGTGATGGGCAGGGGGCACATATGGCCTGTCTCCCCACTCAGCAACAGCTATCTCCACCCGTCCCCAGGAAAGAGAGTAAGGTGACAGCAGCACCCCTGGTTGCAGCCTCAGCACCAAGGCCTCGAGGAGGAACAAGGGCAAATGGGCTGTGGTCAGAGCCGGCTGGACAGCGGGGAGGTCACACAGGGATACACCGAGCACTCACTGCCTGTGCTTGGCCCCAGCAGGGTAGCAGGGACTCTGGCACACAGGATAGCAGGTGCAGGGGTGGCGTGGGGTCTCTGGAGATCCCAGGAAGGGCGCACATGCCGGGCGACTCGGGCTGACCCTCTCTACAAACGGCTGTTCCCCGCTGAGGTAGGCCCTGGTGTGGGGTGGGGGCCACGACGACTTTCCAGACGTCCCAGGAAGCAGAACCACTTCCCTGATGGTAACAGCAAAGCCCTGACACAGGCCTGACACCAAGAAGGCGGGTCTAACCAGACCTGGCCAGAGCTTCCACCTGCCATGACCTGCTCCCTGCGTGGACCCTGGAAGGTGGCCTTTGACCTCACCCAACGGGCGCCCCACCGTCTGCAGGGGTGACGTGAGGGAGGGAGCACCGGGCTCGTCTGTCCCTTCCTGCAAGTGGTAGTGTGGGGAGAGGACGGCCTCATGAGCACGGTCTACACTGGCTGTCTGCACATCTGTAGTGGGTTGAGCGTGCCCCTCATTCCTGTTCACCCTCCACCTCAGAGAGCTGCTTTATTTAAAAATAGTCTTTGCAGGTGTGCTTAGCTCCGATGAGGTCACACTGGACTAGGGTGGGCCCTAAATCCAATGGCTGGCGTCCCTCTAGGCAGAGGGGAGGGCACAGAGAGACCCACGCAGGAGACGCCACGTGCAGACAGTGGCAGGGACTGTGGAGGCCTCTCCAGGACAAGGGTTGCCGGCAGCCCCAGCAGCCCGGGCAGAGGCGGGATTGGCCCCTGCTGACACCTTCATTTTGGAATGTGGCCTCTTGGACTGAAGAGAACACAACGCCTTGTGTTTTAAGCCACCCCATTTGCGGCGATTTGTTGCAGCAGGCCCAGGAAACGAACGCGCCAGCCTCCCCGTTCCTCTCGTAAAGCAGCCCCTCGGGCGCCACCCCACCCAAACCACTCCTGTCACCGTCACTAGTGACCTCCTTGTTGCAAAGGCTGAAGGACAATTCTCAGCTGCCGACGTACCTGACTGGCACCTCGCTGCCCTCCCTGAAGTTCCTTCTTCACCTGGTGCCCAGGACACCAATCGCTCAGGTCCCCCCACCCAGACCCCCGCTGCACGGCCAAGCCCCTCTGCCTCCTCCTTGGCCTCCTGACCTCTAGGCAGCCCCGGCCTCGGCCCTCCTCTCCCCGCTCTCTGCCTCTCACCCTCTCGGTGACCTCATCCTCATCCTCCTGGGCTCACCTGGACGCCTTCCTCTCCCGTCTCACATTCAATCCGCTGATGCGCCCTTCCAGAGAGCCCCAGGACCTGGCCACCTCTCACCACCTCAAGGCTTCCTCCTTGGCCCGAGCCCACGCCATCTATCACCTGGACAACTGCCATGGCTCCTCCCGGCCTCCCAGTGGCCACCCTTTCCCCTGCTGTTTGTCCACTTCTGTGGAGCAGCCAGCGTGGTCCTTCTAGGACTCGAGACGCCCCTCAGTGAAGGCCCCGAGGTGCCCGTCTAAGCAGGCTGAGGCTGGCAGCTCTGACACACGGCACCCTGCAGCGGGGCCGCGGACAGTGTATCACCCCCACACGTTCTGCTTGGCAAGAACTGGCCAAAGAACTGACCACGTCTCTCTATTTTCCAATTGGGATCCTCCAAAGTCAACTGACCGCATGCAGCAGGGCCCACCACATCCACCAGCTGGGGAGGCCAAGAATCCAGGGGCCAGACTCCAGTACAGATTCAGTTCCTAACAACTTATCCCCGTTCTCATGATCCCCATCGCACAATGCCTGTAAAAAATTCCAAACGATTACAATTATGCAAGCATCCAGCTTCCCATCTGCCGCACAGCTGAGCGGGCATCACCTACTCACAAGACACGTGTCTGGGCCTCTAGGACGGTTCTGGCAGAACCCTCCGTTCGGGCTGTGCCCTGACATGCCAGGGGCGAGCAGGCCCGGGTGCTCTCCCGGCCACTCTGGGGTCTGTGTTCTGTACTGGAGCTGGGACACACCAACAGCGAAGCCACGCGGACTCAGAGCTCACGGAAGTGTTACCCTGGCCTGTTTCTGGAAGGTACGGGGCTGGTCACTCTCGTGGTGGACACTAGTTTTGGTGGCCAAGCAACAACAGCAGGCTCAGCAATCCCTGCGTCTGTCTGCACAGAACAGACAGCAACCGCCCTGGGACCATGACCACTCTCTGCCAAGAGGGAGGCAGGGCGGAGGGCCAGGGCTCCCCAAGATCCTAGGTCCTGGGGGGCAGGGGCCCAGGGCTCCTCATCCCCACCCATCCCTGCCGGAGGCACATTCGATGTGGATTTAGTGTCACTCACTGCTATCACCTAGGGAGATGGACTCACAGAACTCGCTCTGCGGGTTCCCTAGCCCAGGGCTGAAGTCATTTCCTCAGGGAGGTTGCCTGCTGGATGCACCCAGGCCACCCCTGTCAGGAGTCCCATGGCCTCGGGGTGCTAGGCTGCACAGGTGAGGACCCAGCAGTCCTGGGAGCCTGCACCAGACCCTCTCTGTCCCCCACGGCCCCCCGCAGCTCCCTGTCACTACCCAGTCAAAGCCAGAGCAGGGGGTGGGGAGAGGGAGGGGCGCGGCTTTCGAAGAGAAATGCTTAAGCATTCACGCATGCCCAACCCCGCTGGATGTTTCCTCCAGGATCTTTCGAAGGCTGAAGCTGGGAGGAAGAGGAGGAGGGAGAGGAGGTGGGGGAGGGAAGGGGGAGGCCGAGCACGGGGCGAACAGTGCTGCTGCGCCAGGACCTCCTGCTACCCCAGCCTCCCAGCCTCCCAGCCTCCCATGCCAGCACGGTGTCACGGCATATGGCCTGGGAAAGGCCACTCCCCTTTCCAAAGGGACAGGCGGAAATAGCTGCTGACTCAGCCTGTTTCTAATCCACGTGCTCCTCCCAGTCTCCTGGCCACGTGACTGGACAGGCCCTCTCCAGACAGTGTCCCACAGGAGCCCACTCAGAAGCCTCCGGCAGCAGGAGAGAAAGACCCTAAGCCTGTCTGACAAGCGAGAGGTCACTGGCTTTCATTTATCGGAGAGGCCCTGCTATCCCCAAGGCTGCAAACCCCAGCTCAATAACAGCTGGCTCCTGGCTAGCACTGCAGATCACACCTGGAGGCAGGTTAACCTGAGACACTCATCCATCCATTCGTTCATCTTTTCATCCACTCATCCATCCATTCATTCATTTATTCATCCATCCACAGATCCATCCACTCATCCATCCATTCGTTTATTCATCCATCTAGCCATTCATCCACTCATCCCTCTATCTATCCACTCATCCATCCATCCATCCATCCATCCAAACACTCATCCATCCACTCATGGGGCACTGCCAGGTAATCCAGCAGACTGGCTAAAATTCCTCATTTAACCAGATGTAGGCAAACTTGCCTCTGAGGGTCTGAATACACTAGGATATCTACTTAAAGATACTTTAATTCCAACGACCACATAAACTTCTGGCCCGGGCCCACCCAGGTCCACAGGAGCGTGGGGAGGGCACCACCTCAGACAGCCCAGGGGACACTTACGATCGAGTCCGTTCAAGTAGCGCATGCGGATCTCACAGTGGCCCCAGACGGCACTCACTACAGGATACAGTTTTTTGCCCTTGAGTCCCCGAAAAGCCACTCCCATGTACTGTCCATCCACAATGAAGCTCAGGGTCCCGTCGTCCATGTCCAGGGCCACCAGGAAGGAGTCAGGGACGATGAATGTCTCATCCGGCTCCAGAAAGGCCGGGTACGTTTTGCTTGGCTGGTTCTTGCCATCGTGGTAGAGCCGGTTGCGCCCCAAGTCCCAGCCCCAGGACTCGTGGTTGTTCCCCACGAGGGTCGTGTACCCCACGGAGTGCAGGGGGGCGTCCGCCGTCGCTACCCCCACCACAGCGTGTGTGCCCCGCTGCCTCATGGCCCACGTGATCTGCCACACGTGCAGCCCTCGCGTGTACCCAACTTTGCCCCTGATTGCGTCTGTGCTCTGGGCCACGGGATGCCGGTGAAAGATCAGCTTGTCGTCCTCCTTCACGAAGACGTTGAGTGAGCGGTCGTTGTTGTTCCACGAGTGCAGCAGCTGCACATCGTAGGACACGGGGGGCATGTCCAGCAGCAGGTCCAGCCGCGTGGGCTTGCAGTAATCCAGTCCCTGGAGCTCCTGCTTCAGGGGCCGGTACGTGGGGTCTCTCATGTCCACGGTCTTGATCCCTCCGGTGACCTTCTGACCCATGTTCGCCTCGGTTTCAGCTTCTCACCGACCCCCCAGGCAAACTCATCAATCTCGGGCCGAGTCTCCAGTTTTCTAACCAGGGCCAGACAGAATTCCTAAGGAGGGTTGCTAGGAGACCTCCGTGAGTTGTGGAGCGTTCAGGGTTGCCTAATGGATGGAAAGAAAAACAGAGGCCGTGAGCGGGCTGCAGGACGAAGCGGGAAAGTTAACCGGAGGGCAAGGCTGACCACACCACACGTCCCACAGCCTGTGCGGAGCCCCCGCCACGCCTGATCCGGCAGGCTGGAGACTCGGCACAGAATGAGGCCCCCTGTCCTCGTGGCTACGTTGTCACAGAGGAAAGGGGCTGTCTGTCCACTCAGTGGTCTGCATGGCGGGGTAGGCTTGGGGGCCAGGTGTCACTCTCAACTGTGTTGGTGGCAGTCTGAGACAGGCAGCTGATGCCCACCAAGTATCTCACTGGGGTTTCACAGGGCAGAAGGCCACGGTGCCACCAAATCTGGAATCAGCCACGACACAGTGGGCATTTTTGTGGTCAAAACAGAGGGAGGTGGACTGCCCTTGCATCGCTGTTCCAAGGGGAGGTGGAGCCCCAGGTAGCAGCAGAGGTTGTTGAAGACACAAATCCCCGCTTTCCCGTTTCCGGTGTGAGACAGGGCTCCCTCATCTCGGAGGCACCATCCTCTCTTCAGAGACAGGCTAGGACTCCTTGTGTCCAATGTATGCAAAGCCAGTACAGAGCTGAGGTGTCCCTCTGCAGCCGGGGTGGAGCGGGGGGAGACTGCCCTGTTTCTGGAAAGTTCTGTGGATACTGTCACCTCATGTCTTGGATCTCCTAGGAAGATCCCAATCTCAAGTTTTTGGTCCCATCTCCTCTCCCAGAAGCCACCAAAACCTCTAGAACTCCCTCTATACCCCTGCTGAGGGGTCACCTGTGGCTGACCATGGGAGAGTGGAGAGAGCTGGGGTCCGGTGTGGCACGGCCTCAGCCTTCCCTGAACCCCCTCCCCCTCCCACTTCCACTTGAGCATCTCTCTGAGCTGCAGGAAACCTGGTCCGAGGTGGCTCCCACAGTCAGGGTGCGTGGAGCAGGGCACAGACGCACCTGCTCCCACCCCTGCCTGAACCTCCCCTCTGGCTTGGTGCCCAGAGACCTCTCCCCGTCCTCAATTCTGCAGGACCTTGTGGGGTCAGGGGTCAGGGGTCAGCTCCCTGGGAGGGTGAGCAGGGAATTAACTTTCTAAGAGAGTTCATTTTACCGCCTCCCGCTTCCCCTAGCCCCTCTGCCAGCTCTATTGTCACCGCAGTAAGGACATTTCTCCCAGGATGTCACCTGTCATGGAAGATCCACCCTCTTTCCATGCAGGGCAACCAGGGGAGGGCGGGGGAGAGGGGGGAGGCTGGGGGAGGGGAGAGAGGATACTGGAGATACTTTTTCTGTAAAGGGCTAGATGGTAAATATCTCGGGCTTTGAGGGCCAGACGGTCTCCGTGCAACTCTTCAGCTCTGTCACTGTAGCACGAAAGCAGCCACAGAGGTACACAAATACATCAACATGGCCACATCCCAATAAAGCTTTATTTATAAGAACAGACCAGCCATAGTCTACCAACCCCTGTGCTAGACAGTGCCCCGCATATTGGCTCCACTGAAGACAGCGCTGTGGAGCCGGCGTAAGATGGATGTCGGAAGGAGCCTCACAGTAGTGAGGTTGGCCCAGACTCAGAAAGAGCCACCAGAAGAGATGGCATCACCTAAACGTGGAGTGTCCACTGTCTGTCAGCTCACGACGGCCCGGCAAAGGCACCAACACCAACCTGTGTGGTACGTCTTCCCTTCCTGGCCCCCCGTGCAGGGAAGTGTCAGAGAGGAGGACCCTCCTGGCCTGGCCCACGTGGCCGTGTGTCACGGGCACCAACACTCGGTGTGGGAGGGCGGGCCTGGGAGGAAGGAGGCCGGGGACAGACCAGGGACAGGGCAGGGTGGGCAGGTAAAGGTGCCTGCAGCATCGTGAGGGGACTCTCTCACAAGGGCACCCCAGGGCCTAGCAGGGGATGTGGGCCACCCGCCTGGCCACTTCTGGGCCCTCCTGCCATCTGAGTCACCTCCTGGGTGGCCAATCACTGTGGTGACCCCAGGGCCACTCTGACTCATTTGCCACCCACCCTGAGTCCAGGCTATGGTAAAAGATGACACTTCCTTCTTCTCAGCTTCCTGTTGTCCACACCTCGCCACCTCCTTGCTGTACGAGGACACCAAGGCTATTCAGCTGCCCTCCTCCTATTTTAAAATGTGGCTGCACAGATCCCCTTTCCTGCAGGTCCCCCAGGTGCTCCCCTTGCCCCCTGCGCTGGGCTGCATCCTGGGGGGCACCCCCCAGTCCTCTTCCTGGGGCTCCCAAGTTCACACACCCCAACAGTGGCTTGGGCCACTAAGATGCACCCTTAGCTCTCCCGAGCTTCTGTGTGCTCATCTGTGAGATGGGAGCCACCTGTGTGTCACAGGCTTACTTAACACTCAGTGGAGACAATGTTCCAGAAAGGGTCTGGTGCGACTATTCCTGTTTGTTTCTGTTTTCTAGACTGTGCTCCATTCACTGAACAAAGACCTCCGTTTTCCTGGTCACCACGTCTGGCCCTGCAGACAGATGCTATCTTTGGGCCAAGACCCAAGTGCTTGGAAGTCTGGGCTAGCGCAGATCAAGTTCAAGGTCTCTTCTAAAGCAGTGGTCAGCAAACTTGTTCTGTAAAGGCCCAGATAGTAACTATTTACGACTTTCCAGAATGTATATGAATGAATGGGCATGGGTATGTTTCAATAAAACTTTATTTACAAAAACAGACAGTGGGCCATATTTGGCCCAGGGACCATAGTTTGCTGATCCGTGTTCTAAACCCATGCAAACCTGCTAACATTCATTGCCAAAATACCTGGCTGTGGTGCTCAGGATGGGGGAGGGGTGTACGCCACAGGGGCTGAGTGACAGGCGCTGGTGGGCCTGAGCAGCTCCTATTAATACTGGGCCAAGAGAGACACCAGTGGGCAGGGAGGGGATCATGCCGTGAGTACCAAACTTCAGGCAGGAGGTGGGAGAACAGGACGCCCTGGCCCTGGGGCTACCCTGTTTCCTGCTGTTCTGAGAAGCAAATGCCCAGGCCTGGTGGGGCCCAGAGGTGCCGCAGGAGCAGCAAGTCCTGGGACTGCCATGCAAGCGGTTGGTGAGTCTCCAAGAGGTGGGAGGACTCAGCCCTCATCCCCACCCAGGAGAAGCAAAGCCACCAAGGGTGTGAAAGGTGTGGCCGTGTAGTGCCCTATAAGGCTGGAACTGGACAGCAGAGGACAGAGGTGACCCTGGGCTGCCGCCACCACCCCCCAGTCACACGCATGCATCCTCCATGCAGACACATGCACACACACCCATACACACACGCTTGGAGCAATGGCAGCAGCTGAGGCTAATGAGCAGGACAGAGGTGTGACAGTTTAGGCAGTGTCCTGGCCGGCGACACCTGCTCTTCCCTCCCTTATTGGAAGTTTTCATTCCTAGAAAGCACGTTCTTGCATTAGCCACTGGGTCCCCCAGGAATACATCTGCCTGTTCCTCCTCACGGCTCTCAAACCACCCCCAAGAAGACAAATTCCTGGTTTGTACCCCTCTTGCCCCTGGGACGTGTGTGTGGTGGGTATGCGTGTGTGGATGTAGATGTGTGTTGATGTGTGTACGGTGTTTATGCATACGTGTGTGAGTGTGTGTGTTGTGAATGTGTGTGTTGTGTGGATGTGTATTTGTGGGGGTGTATTTGTGCATATATGTATGCGCGTGTATGTGTATTGGAGGGGTGTGTGTGTGTGTGAGTGTGTGTGGTGTGGATGTGTATTTGGGGGGTGCACGTATGTTTGTGTACATATGTGTGTACATGAGTGTGTGTGTGAAACTGCAGGACTGTCATTCTCAGGGGGGCCGTGGGGAGACGGCCAGTCATTCTGGGTCGGGAACCCCTGGCGACGTTTTCCTACAGGTAAAATCAGATTAAAGTAAAGATCAAAAAGGGACAAGGGAGAAAAATCCCCACAAAAGATTGGGTTGGGAGCTTATGAGGGAAAGGACACTCTTGACACAACCGTCTGCGAGTCCGTGAGTCACGAAATAGCCGCATCTCATTGGGGGCCTAAGAGGCGCTGCTGGTGGCAGGACCGTGTGCCACAGGAGGGCTCAGGACACGCCCTGCGGGAGCTTCCGCCACCGTCACCATGTGCCCTTTTCTTGCCAGGGACGGCTGTCGAGTTTGTCTGCGGTGGTGGCACCGAGGCCCTGGCCTGTGCCCACTCCACGTCCTCTGCTCCTCCACTCACAGCTCAGCAGCCCCAGGGGGCCACACTCAGGTGGGGATGAAGGGAGGAGGACCTGTCCCCAGGATCATAGCCAAGCCCACGGCGGGTGCTTCCCGTCTCGCGCACTGAGCTGGGGGGGTCCTGGGGGGAGGAGGCAGAGCGGAGCACGACAGGGACAGAAGCAGGAACCACAGCCAGGACCCCCGCAGCCAGAGAGCAGGACACCTGCGCCTCAAACATGGGCCATGAACTGTCCTGTCCGACCCTGCAGAGGGACACGGACACACACACACACACACACACACACACACACACACACACGCTAGAAGCCTGGCAAGGCCTTCAAGATTCTGCATTTACCAGCAACAGAGTAAATGAGATCAAAAGCTCTGGGATGGGGGACGTCTGCTATGACACCAGATGACACTGAGCTCTGTGGTTTAGCTTCATTTAACCCCCTTTTCCCATTGGGAGGACCCCCCATCCCACCCCACGACTGCCACACACACATAACCCTCGCT
>RJWJ010040817.1:0-13802 GCA_004363605.1 Indri indri
TGTCCCCAGAGCGTGGTGTGACAGAGGAAGGCACTTTGGTTTGCCACACTATTATTTTCTTTGTATTTCAGCTATTGGACCGCAGCTGGAAGTGTTTCCTCAATGGTATTTGACTAAAATTGCTACTAAGTTAGAAAACTCAAAGGAGGTGTCTGGAAATTGATCACACATTTAGTGCATTTTTATAATGCATAATGTATTTAGGATCTTAAAAATGGTCAAAATTTGTCTTCATTTTCAAGTGTTTGTCCTTAAGTGTCTTTCTTATCTTGATGTCATACTACTATTATCTAATATTTCAAGACACAACATATACTTAGGGTGTGGGTCCCTTAATGATTGGGCGTGTAAATCCAGAATTCAAATAGTAATGATCATTTTGAATTTTCTGGCCTTCTTGTCAGATTTGAGCAGGTCGTCACTGTTTAAACCTGTGGAGTTGCCAACAAAAGCTTGTGCAAAGAGTAGAAATGCCATCTTTGCCATCTCCTTGTTGTTTGCATGGGTTTGTGTCATCATAACGATCATCAGTCTGCAACTTTGTGCATGATTCTTTTTAACTCAGCATTCCCCTTCGCAAGGATTAGTTTTTCTTAAAATCAGATAATTTGTAAATCCAGTAAAACAGACACATGCAAGCTATTTACGAGATCCTGAAAAAAGTCGCTAAGGTTGCACTGTCCCCTTGTGATTGGGGACTTCTCCTCAGGACAGTGACCACCAAGATGAAAGCACAGTAAGGGTCCCAGTGTCACTCTGAATATTACTATTGGTGAAGGTAATTTGTTTATTTTTTGGTTGGAAATGAATATAAATAGAAATCCAGATTATTTTCTTCCCAGGCTCCAAAGCTGTAGTGTCCAAGAACAGCCATCAGTCACTTGTGGCTATTGAAGTGTAACTATAAATTAATGGAAAGTAAATAAAATTAAAATTCAGTCATGCATTTGCACAAGCCGTGTTTCAGGTGCTCATTAGGCGTCTCAGGCATCTCAAGTGTGAGGGCCACTACACTGCCCAGAGCAGATAGAGCAGTTCCAGCATCGCAGCACATCCTGCTGGACAGCGAGGCTGCACAGGCTTGTCTTGCACACAGCAGTTAGTAGCTGGAGACTTTAGAGCAACACTCAAGTTCTCCTGAGCCCAGCGCTGGCGTTAGCTGGAGCCTGCTCGGATGAGCCCTGCGCCGACCGCCAGTACACCACTGTGTCCCAATGTCCAGGCTTGGGGCATGTGGCACCCCTCTCAATCGCCCCTCCATTGGAGGGTTTCCTTTACGACCTTGCTCTCTCCCAGCTGCCAGAGAGCCCCCGTGAATCTCTTGTAAACTCTCCACTGGAGAACGTGAAAGCCAAGCACAGCGCATGAGGTTCCCTGATGCTAACTGGGGAATAGCACGTGCTCAGTAACATCCTAAAAGACCAACAGTTAGCTTGGGTCTAATTCCTCATAAATGAAGGCAAAATAATAGCTCGAGCTGCCAAAACAGAGAGAATCTTATTATTGTCCTGGGGTTCATTATAGGGCAGCTTATTAACATGTCAAAGAAATACAATTCTGGGTGAAAACGCTTTAGAAGGTGTAACCGAGTCCACGAAATGGAAGAGAGAGCGTGCGTGCCCATGCACATTGAAGGTGGGGTGAGGTGGGGTGGGGCGCCCTGGGAGCTGGGAGGAGGGCTGCAATTCCAGAAAGCCAAGAGGCAACGGACAGTTGAAGAACTGCCAGACAAACTCTGTGTGCCTCACGGTTTAGCCAAGGGCTGACCCACAGTAAGGTTTTCAGGCGACTGAAAGTCTTAAGTTGGCATATGTTCCTCCATATTTCCAGCATCAATTATTGTTTCCCTGGGCAGAGAAGCAAATGCCGCTTTCCAAAGCTGGAAAAATGAGATCAGTGGGAGCTGAGCTACGATCACTCAGCCCCAGCCCAGACCCCCACACATGGACAAAGAGAGCCCTTCCCTGAAGAGAGGCTGCGCGCTCTGCAGCCCACGCTGAACATGCCACAGAGGGTCCAAGAAGGCACAGTCATTGCATTTCCCGCTGCAATGGCGAAGGGAAGGGACACAATAATGAAATACAGCTCAGCGGGGAAAAACATCTTCCCTGCCCACTTCTCACGAGGCAAATGATGGAGAAAATGACGAAGCTGGAATTCTTTCCGTTTGCTTTTGCCTTGCGGATCTGATCCTGGAGGGAAAATGAACACACGGGCTGCTGGTGTGTGCTGGAAGATCTATAGCTCATTTCTGTAACAGGAAACAGCATCTGTTTTTACTCAGGGACCAAATAATATTTTTCAAAGTCTGGCTGAGCAATTGGGTTTTCTTTCACCGGCAAACCCAGCATGGCGCCTTGTGAATGTGAAGCTAACGCCTTTTCTTAACTTGTTCCTTCTGCGACCTATTGGAAAGCAGGAGGCTTATACTCTCCCCTCCATACGTGGTGCGGTGATTTCGTTAGCCCTGGACGGGGTTTCCATCAGCTTAGGGCAGGAGGACCATGCCAGGGACTGAGCTGCCAGTGCGATCCCCTCTGTTCTGACGCCACACCTCCCTTCCTGGAGTAAAGTCATGGTGCCTACGCTGACAGAGATCTTTGTCCAACAGGGAAAAAAAGGAGGATAAGTTTCTTTTTTAAAATGGAGGGGTAACACACATACGATACCTATATAAAGTTCACTAATCTTAAGTGCACAGCTCCATGATTTTTCCCACACCAGATCGTGATCTAGAACATTCCATCACCAAGAATTTCCTTTTGTGCATCTTCCTAGTTCATGACCCACCCCAACCCCAGAGGCGACCTCTATTCTGATTTCTAGAAGCACAATGCCGTGTGTTTGACATACGACCTCTCCTTTAGCCCATGACCTGCCAGAGGACCCCATGCGCTCCTGCCAGAGCCAGGCCCAACGTAACACCAATGGCAGTCACTTAGTGAGTATCTGGTAGGCATCAGGCCCTATGCCGGTGGCATTAATCTGTATAATAACCCTGACACGTAGACCCTTGTTGTTTCTCTTTGCCAAGGCTGTGCAGTTAGTATGTGATGGAATTCTGTTTTTTGTTTTTCTGTTTTTATTTTTCTGAGTTGAGATTTGATAGAGGTAATGGTAAAGTTTGTCCTCAGGTTCTTTCTTATCTCCATTTTTTAATTATTATTTCAAAAAATTTGGTGGGGACAATGTGTTTTGTTGCGTGGATGAATTGTATCATGCTGATGTGAGGGCTTTCCATGTGCCTGTCACCAGAATAGTGTAAATTGTATTCAATAGGTAGATTTTTATCCCTTACCTCCTCCCACACCCTTCCCTTTTCTTAGTTTCCAATGTCCATCACTGCTCTTTACAATCATATATATCTTTTGTTTAGGTTCCACTTATAAGTGAGAACATGTGGTATCTGTTTCTCTATTCCTGAGATACTTCACTTGGGATAATGCTCTCCAGTCCCATCTAAGTTGCTGAAAAAGACATTATTCTTTTTTATGGCTGAGTAGTACTCCATGGTGTATGTATATGCCACATTTTCTTTATCCACTCATCAGTTGATGGGCACTTAGGTTGATCCATATCTTTGCTATTATGAATTGTGGTGCAATAAACATTTGGGTACAGATGTCTTTTTATAAAATGACTTCTTTTCCTTTGGGTAGATACCCAAGTAGTGGAATTGCTGGATCGAATAGTAGGTGTACTTTTAGTTCTTCAAAAAATTTCCATACTGCTTTCCATAGTGGTTGTACAAGTTTACATTCCCACCAACAGTGCGTAAGTGTTCCCTTTGCACCACAACCATGACAACATTTATTATTTTTTGACTTTTTATTAATGGCAATTCTGATAGGGGTAAGGTGATATCTCACTGTTGTTTTAATTTGCATTTCCCTGATAATTATGACATTGAGCAATTTTTTATATGTCTTTTGGCCATTTGTCTATCTTCTTTTGATAAGAGTCTGTTCATGTCTTTTGCCCACTTTTTGATGGGGTTATTTGATTTTTTTCTTGCTGATATATTTGAGTTCTTTGTAGACTCTGGATATTAGCCCTTTGTTGGATGTATAGTCTGCAAATATTTTCTCCCATTCTGTAGGTTGTCTATTTATTCTGTTGATTATTTCCTTTGCTGTGTAAAAACTTTTAATTTAATTAAATCTCATTTATTTATTTTTGTTGTTGTATTTGCTTTTTGGCATCTTACTCATAAATCCTTTGCCTGGGCCAATGTCTAGAAGAGTTTTTCCTACATTTTCTTCCATAATTTTTATGGTTTCAGGTCTTACATGTAAGTCTTTGATCCACCTTGAGTTAATTTTTGTATTTGGTGAGTGATAGGGATCCAGTTTCATTCTTCTGCATGTAGTTATCCAGTTTTCTCAGAATCATTTATCAAATAGGGCATCCTTTCCCCAGTATATGCTTTCATATGCTTTGTTGAAGATCAGTTGGTTGTAGGTATATGGTGTTATTTCTGGGTTCTCTGTTCTATTCCATTGATCTATTTGTCTACTTTTATATCAGTTTTTTATATTGTTTTGGTTACTATAACCTTGTAGGATAATTTGAAATCAGGTAATGTAATGCCTCCAGATTTATTCATTTTGCTTAGGATTGCTTTGGCTATTTGGGGTCTTCTTTGGTTCCATATGAAGTTTAATATTATTTTTTCTAGATGTGTGAGAAATAACACTGGAATTTTTATGGGAATTGTGTTGAATCTTTGGGCAGTATGGACATTTTAACAATGGTGATTTTTCCGATCCATGAGCATGGGATGTTTTTCCATTCGTTTCTGTCATCTCTGATTTCTTTCATCAGTATTTTGCAGTTCTCCTTGTAGAGATCTTTCGCCTCCTTGGTTAGGCATATTCCTAGGTATTTTATTTTCTTTGTAGCTCCAGTAAATGGTATGAAGTTCTTGATTCGAATATCAGCTTGACTGTTATTAGTATATAGAAATGCTATTGATTTGTGTACATTAATTTTGCAACCTGAAATTTTACTGAATTTATTTATCAATTCTAGGAGTCTTTTGATGGAGTTTTTAGGGTTCTCTAGGTATAAAATCATATTGTCAGCAAACAGGATAGTCTGACTTCCTCTTTCCCAGTTTGGATGCCCTTTATTTCTTTCTCTTGCCTGATTGCTCTGGATAGGACTTCCAATACTATATTGAATGGTAGTGGTGACAGGGGGCAACCTTGTCTTGTTCTTAGGGGGAATGTTTTCAGCTTTTCTCCAGTTAGTATGATGTTGGCTATGGGTTTGTCATATATGGTTTTTATTATTTTGAGGTATGTTCCTTCTATGCCTAGTTCGTTAAGGGTTTTTATCATGAGGGGTGCTGTATGTTATGAAATGCTTTTTCTGCATCTATTGAGATGATCATATGGTCTTTGTTTTTAACTCTTTTTACATAGTAAATCACATTTATTGATTTGTGTATATTGAACCATCCTTGCATCCCTAGATGAATACCACTTGATCATGGTGGATTATTTTTTTGATGTGCTGTTAAATCTGATTTGCTACTACTTTTTTTGAGAATTTGTGCAGTTATGTTCATAAGGGATATTGGTCTATAGTTTTCTTTTTTTGTTGCGTCCTTTCCTGGCTTCGGTATCAGGGTGATATTGGCATCATAGAATGAGTTAGGGAGGATTCCCTCCTTCTCGATGTTATGGAACAGTTTCAGTACATTTCTTCTTCAGAGGGCTGGTAGAATTCAGCTGTAAATCTGTTTGGTCTGGGGCTTTTATTTGTTGGGAGAGTTTTTATTACTGTTTCAATCTCATTACTCATTATTTGTCTGTTCAAGATTTCTATGGCTTCCTGATTCAAGCTTGGGAGGTCATGTGTTTCCAAAAATTTTACCCATTTCCTCTAGATTTTATAATTTGTGCATGTAGAGGTTTGCATAGTAGTCATGGATGATATTTTGTATGTCTGTGGTATCAGTTGCAATGTCTCCTTTTTCATTTCTCATTTAGCTTATGTGGAGCCTTTCTCTTCTAATTCTGGTCAATCTAGCTAGAGGTCTATCAATTTTGTTCATTTTTTAAAAGAACTAACTTTTTGTTTCTTTGATTCTGTTTGTTTGTTTGTTTGTTTCCATTTCATTTAGTTCTGCTCTGAGCCTTGCTACTTCTTTTCTTTTGCTGGCTTTGGGTTTGGTTTGTTCTTCTTTTCCTAATTCCTTGAGGTGTGAAATAGGTTGTTTTAATCTGTGATCTTTCTGTCTTTTTTACATAAATATTTAAGGCCATGAACTTCCCTCCTGGACTGACTCTCACACATCAGTCCAAGGTCCCAGCCACAAGGCTCCTGGCATGGCTCTCAGGCCATGGCCACTTCTGGCTTTTTGAATCTTGAACTCCCTCTGGACTCACGTTCAGATGTTTTTCAATCTCAGCACCCACCTCAGCTTCCGCTTTTCTCCCTTCCCACTTGAGAGGTTCCCTGGTCCTCAGATGAGGATTCAGCAGCAGCTCCAAGAGCCCTCGAGAGTGACTACCCCCACCCCCAGGCCAGTCTCTGATGCCCCACAGTGGCAGGAGGTGAAAGAGCTTGGAGCAGAGTGTGAGTTTAGGAGAGTGGCATAGTAACAGAACAGCTTTGGGGACAAGGGCAGGCAGGTTGGGATCCAGGCTCTGCCACTTTCCAGCTGAGGCCATTGGCAGCTTATTCAACCTCTCAGAGCTTCAGGGTTTTAAAAACAAATTGTTAAAAAATAAATTAGAATAACTGTTTCATTGGATCACTGAGATAATTAAGATCATCAATAGGATATGGTTGGCATATTCTGTATTTTTAATAAATGCATCTTTTTTTTCCTACTATTTACCTCTTTAAATATATATTTCCACATCAGCAAAACAAGAATAATATTATACAGAGAAATTCCAGATAAGGAGAAAAGAGAACCTGCAGCCTGTGGAATGGGTTCTGCGGCAGGAAAGGCCCTCTTTATGATGATGTCTGGCTTTCACCTGCACAAGTTTAAACACGTGACTATATCAACTGACCATGAGCCAACCGATCTATCAGGATGAGTGCATGTTAACCAAGTTCTAGGCAGATATATAAAACAGTGGTGCTAATTTATTAATTTGCAACTATAAATGCAGTTCTCATAGGAACTCATTCCCTGCTGACAGAGCCTCTCTCTTCCCTGGAAGATGAGAAATACTCAAAGTCAATTTCCTAATGTTCTCAGACCCCTGAGCAAGGTCGAGGTGAGCACTGCTAACACTTTTCACAATGCTTCTCCTTGTTGTAAGCTTCCTACCCCAGCAGCTCTTTAAAAATACAATAAACCCCATGCTAACATGAAAAAGACTGACAATAGCAAGTGCTGACAAGAATGTGGAAAAATTGGAAGTCTCATACACTGCTGGGGGTGTAAACTGGTAAAATGACTTTGAGAAATTGCTTGGCAGTATTTACAAAACTGAACGGGCAAATCTGCTTCTACATTTCTATTTAACAAAAATACATGTGCTCACCAAAAGACATGGCCTAGAATGTTCACAGATGGTCCATATGTAATAGCCCAAAACTGGAAGGCCCGTCAATGGGAGATTGGATAAAAACAACAAAATACTATTCACCAACACGACAACGACACATCTGTTGAGTGGCAGAGCCGGGATTTGAACCCAGGCACAGTGGTACCACAGCCTTGCTCTCAACCACTGGAATGTCCTGCCTATTGGCACAGTGTACAAGTCACAGTACTTACAAGCAAGAGAAACTCAAACTGGCTCAAATCAGAGTAGGGCTTATTTTGAGGACAAAATGATCTAAAAAGAAGAGGAAAGAAAAGAAAGAAGGAAATAAATAGCAAAAGGGAAAAAAGGCTAGACCTCATGAGAACCTGGGGTGCTGGAATCTGTCCCGGGGACTGAGGTGCTCTGACTGCCTCTGGCCCTTAGTTCTGTCTCCGCGACTGCTCCCTTGACCTCGCTGTCGATTCTGTCCTTCCTCCTGGTTGCATTTTCTCTCCCTGAAATATCTGCTCACAGGCTCGCCACGTGGTGACCCTCGTGCCAACCCTCCATCGTGCTACTAACGGTAGTGCTTAGGACTGACTGATCCTCGGTTACAATTATTTTAACATGGTAATTTATTCACTTAAACAGTTAATACATGCACATGAATTTCTTTAAATCAGAAAGTGATACCTAAAAAAAGTCCCCCATCTGGCCCTGCCCCAGCATGCAGCTTCCTCCTTCAAGGTCAGCATCGATATTAATGTTTTGCATATCTTTCTGGAGATATTCTGTGTATTAAAAGTACTTTATAAAGCACCCGGGTTGGTGGGAAAAAAAAAATCCAGAATGGCCAATAAAAATCTGCAAGAATTGTCCAATCTCACCAGTAATTAAGGAATGGCAAATTAAAAATTCAAGATACCTATTCTATCAGATTAGCAAAAAATTTAAAGTTTGATAATATTAACTATTGGCAAGAATATGGTAAAACTTTTAAAAGAAACTTTCATATATTGCTGGTGGGAATATAAATTTGAACAGCCATTTGGGGAAGTGAGTTAGCAATCTGTAATAAAAATATAAATGCATTTGTCATAAACCCTAGCAATTAAGTCCCCTGAGATATACTCTAACCAACACTTCAAAGTTTACACAAGAAATGCGTGAAGCAACATAGTAACAGAAAAAAAAAGATAAATAAACTGTCACATAATCATAAGATAGAATGCCATATAGCCGTTTTAAAAAAAACACTCAATCTATATGTACCTATTCAAAAAGTAAACAGGTTTTTTTGGATCAATAGGATCTACACAAAAATAAGAATAGATTTCAAAAACTTAATACCATGCCAATTTCTACTGATGGATGTGGATAGCTGGAAAGAGTATTGCTGCCACCGTTACAACAAGAAGAAAGACAGGCAAAACTACAAATTCATGGCTCTTCTTGAATCCATCCAAATACTGAAGTCACAGGACCACTGATTTACCAGAAATCTGAGGAGAAACAGAGGCCCACAAGAAGGGACAAGATGCAAGATGGAAGTGCTTGCTTACCTGGGGCAGACGCAACCAGACACCATGAAAAGAATTTGCTAGAATGGTTGACAAAGCAGTGGAGGTTGGGTGCAGGCTGGTGTGAGAGCAGGAAGCCTCTGGGGCCACAGATATAGACTGTTCCTGCCATTGGGTAGTTGCTCCTACACCAAACCTGCCAGGCACTCACAGGGACGACAGGGCAGTTTCTGTGTAAGCCCCTCATGTGGTACCAGCCTGGAGGACTCACACTGATGCATGATCAGATCATCAGAGAACACATTCCCTCACCAGGCTAGCAGCATTAGGTTGGGGAGGATCACCTGCTTTGCAGGGGACAGAAAACTCCACCGAGACCCTTCGTCTCTCCTATGGAACAAAGGCCTTCATCTGGGGAGAGGGGAGAACCAAAACTGTCACCATTAAGGCATTTGTGAAAACCCACTGCCTGGGGGTGTGGGAGTAAGAGAAACAAAACACTCCACCCTCGTTAGGACAGGTGTACAATCTGGGTCCAGAACCGCAACTGCAGCAGGAGCAGAAGCACATCCGAGGCCACATCCATGAGACCAAGGGACGCAGGGTCTGGATTAGGTTCAGCCTAAGACTAAGGCATAGTGGGAACATTGCAGAGCACGTCCTGCCGCCCTTTCCCAGGTGCAGGCGTCCAGTCAAAGTCACAGCGGGGCACTTCTGGGAGAGCCGCAAAAGACAGACTCTCCCTGAGACACAGCACAAAGGGAGGACCTGCAGCCGAGGGTGGAACAGACACCAAGAAAGACCCTCTGGCAAACTGGCCCACCCCAAACACGGGATAACACTGCACCAATCTGCAGCATGTGGTGCTAAGGATAACCATAGCAACCACAAACCTCAAACCCAGCCTGACTCCTGGCTAGACCAATGCAAACCATCATCTTAAACACCGAGCAGAAGTAAAGATGCTCATTTCCTAACTTCAGCATATTTTCCTTAGTTTCTACTATCCCATTCAAGATGTCTAGCATTCGACACAAATTTATGAGGCATATAAAAAGGCAAGAAAAACAACACATACCCTGAAGACAAAGCAATCAACAAAACCAAATTTAGATATGACACAGATGCTGGAACTTAGTGATGGAAAATTTAAAATAACTATGATTAACATTTTAAAGGCCCTAATGAAAAAAAGAGGCCAACATGTAAGTGCAGAGGGGTAATATTATAAACTAGATGTTTGCGTCCCCCTAAAATTCATATGTTGAAGCTTTAACCCCCAATGTGATGGTATTTGAAGGTAAAACATTTGGGAGATAATTAGAGTTAGATTGGGTCATATGGGTGGGGCCCTCCTGATGAGATTATTCTCCTTATAAGAAGAGGACGAGATCTCTCCCTCTCCCTCTCTCTCCGTATGCATGCACCAAGGAAAGGCCACGTGAGGATGTAGCGAGAAGGTGGCCATCTGCAAGCCAGGAAGAGAGCCCTCACCAGGAAGAGAATCAGCTGGCACCTTGATCTTGGGCTTCTAGTGTCCGGAACTGCGAGAAATACAATTCTCTTGTTTAAGCCATCAAGTCTGTGGTATTTGGTTATGGCAGCTAAAGCTGACTAAGACAGGTAATTTTAGCAGAAATTAGGAGTGCTGGAAATTAAATAAATAAAGGTAAAATAAAATTCATTTTAACTTGTTTTTAAGTGCTCCAAAAGATAACTGATTATCTAAAGCAAAAATAATAGTAATATATTGTGTGCTTATTTGTAAAATAAAATGTCAGACAATGATAACACAAAGGAAGGAAGGGAGGAATTCAGAACATACTGTCATAAGAGTCTTACACTACACATGAAGTTGTAGAAACTATAAGAAAAGACCAGTGGGAAATGCTAGATATAAAAAGCACAGTAATGGAGATGAACAATGCCTTTGAAGAGCTCGGCAGTAGAACTAACACAGCAAAGGAACTGAAAATATTCCAAAATTAATGACTGACAACAAATCACAGGTCCAAGAAGCTCAAAGAAAACCAAAAAGGATTTGAAACAAGAACAAATGGGTATATCATATGCAAACTGCTGGAAACAAAAGACAAAGAGAAACTCCTGAAGGCAGTCAGAGGAAAAAGACACCCAACATACAGAGAAACAAGCAAGAATAATAGCAGACTTCATGTCAGAAATCATGTAAGCCAGAAGACAATGGAAAGGCTTTTTTTTTTTTTAGATGTAGTCTCATCTGTTGCCCGAGCTAGAGTGCAGTGTCATCATCAGAGCTCACTGAAACCTCAAACTCCTGGGCTCAAGCGATTCTCCTGCTTCAGCTTCCCAAGCAGCTGGGACCACAGGCACATGCAGTAGCTTGGTGAATTTTTGTATTTTTTATAGAGACAGGGTCTCACTATGTTGCTTAGACTGGTCTTGAACTCCTGGCCTCAAGTGATCCTCCCACCTCAACCTCTCAAAGTGTTGGGTTACAGGTTTGGGACACCACACCTAGCCAGGAATGGCATTTTTAAGTGCTAAAAGAAAGAAAACTATAAACCCAGAATTCTATACCCAGCAAAAATATCTTTTAAAATTATGAAGAAATACACAAAAACTTAGAGAATTCTTATTTATATGCTTTTTTTTTTATTTCTGAAGAGGTTGGGGGTTGTGAGGAGGGGTGTTCAGTTGTTTGTTTTTGTTGAGACAGAGTCTCACTCTGCCACCCTGGGTAGAGTGCAGTGGCATCATTGTAGCTCACTGCAACCTTCAACTCCTGGGCTCTAAGCTATCCTTTTGCCTCAGCCTCCGAGGTAGCTGCGACTACAGGCATGCACTGCAATGTCTGGCTGGGGTCTTCCTTCCTTCCTTCCTTCCTTCCTTCCTTCCTTCCTTCCTTCCTTCCTTTTCTTCCTTTCTTGTAGAGACAGGGTCTCCCTCTTGCTCAGGCTAGTCTTGATCTCCTGAACTCAAGCAGTCCTCCCACCTTGGCCTCCCAGAGTGCTAGGATTACAGGCATGAGCCATCATACCTGGCCAAAACTTAGAGAATTCATCACCAGCAAATATACAACACAAGAAATGTTAAAGAAAGCTCTTGAGACAGAAGAACTATGGTATCTATAAATGACAGAATGTCCCCATCCCCAAAGACATCCAGGCCTTAATTCCTAGAACCTGTGAATATGGCATGCTACATGGCAAAGATGGGTTTGCAGATGTAGTTAAGGTTATGAATCTTAAAACAGGGAGGATTATGCTGCATGATCAGGTGGCCCAAGGTAAATATTACACAAAAGCCTTTAAAAACAGAGAACTCTCTTTAGGGAGGCAAAGAGATGTGGCAGGAGGAGAAGTCAGAGAATTTCAAAGCTGATTAGATACTTAATGATACTAAGGAATAATTGTTACTTTGTTTAGGTTCGATTGGTATTGTTGTTTTTAGGAGTTTTTACTTTTTTTGAAATATACGTAAAATGAGTACGGATAAAAGATAGGAAGTCTACGACTTGTTTCAAAATGTTACGAGACAAGTAGAAGTGGGTGAGAAAATAGCTGAACCAAGATCGCCTGCAGGTTGATAACCATTGGAGCTGAGATATGGCAAACTCATTTATTTTGTCTACTTTTGTATATGTTTAACATTTTCCAGAACAAACAGTTTTTGAATTTGTTCAGTGAACATCCTCGTGTTCATATATCTTTTTCCACTTATGTGATTAAATCTGTGAGATGAATTTCTAAAAGTGGAAATGATAGGTCACATTAATTTCAATGTTGATAGATTTTGTCAAATTGCCCTTCATAAGATTATGCAAATATATATGCCCACATGGCAAGGGCGTGGGCAAGAATGGTAAGGCATGCAGAAAATCTTTATATATTAGAGACATAAGCCCTATGTCTATGACATAGCCTTTGCTATGTAAGGGTAAATACAAAGCAAAAAAGATTTAAAAATTAATTTCTGCTGGTGCAAAAAAGGGATAAGAGGTTCCTTCCTCTCTTTTCTTAGAGCATTTCCTTTAGAAAATTTGTTACTGTAAATTCTTTCTCCATCTCTCTGAGATGTGTGTGAATAGTTTTAAAACCTAAATAAGCCCCTCGCCGTCAGCATGGCAGCACAGGGCCTCTTTCCCAAGGACCTGGAAGCCGTCTCCTTGAAATGCGATCATCTAGGAAGATGACAGCGTCCCCGCCTCCCAGCTCCATGGGTGGGTAGGAGCTGACCTTGCTTGGTGCCTGGCTCCTGATTGAAAGCCTACCTCCTGTCGTGAAGATGTGAGGAGTTTCCTTTTTCTTTGGATAACACCAATTAGCAAACACAGATGGTCGCCCCGTTGCCAGGTGAATTTAGGACGAACTAAATGTGGCACACGGTGTTTTCAAGCCCTCCTCCTTCCTTTCTCTCGAGAACACGTATGTACAGGTTGTCTCCGCTCGGTTGTACAAAAGGATGAGATTTCCTTCCATCTGCAGTTTTTGACGGAAGGCCTGTGATGTGCATCGCATCCTGGTTTCATGCTTACTCAATTAAAAATACTATTTTCTTTCTCTTTACTTTTGTGGTGAGGTTTCCTGGGTTGGCAGGAGATTCGTTTTTAATCATATTTTCCCATAAGTTGATTTTTTCCATGAAGATGTTAATTTTTTATGAAGTTGACTTATCGTTCTTTTCTTTCACAGCTTCTGCTGTCAAATCTTATTCTTCTTCTTCTTCTCTTTTTTTTTTTTTTTTTTTTTTTTTTTTTTTTTTTTTTTTTTTTTTTTTTTTTTTTTTTTTTTTTTTTTTTTTTTTT
>RJWJ010040818.1:0-13828 GCA_004363605.1 Indri indri
GTAGATCTACCATTTGATCCAGCAATCCCATTACTGGGCATCTACCCAAAGGAACAAAAGACATTCTATAAAAAAGACGTCTGCACTAGAATGATTACAGCAGCACAATTCACAATTGCAAAGATGTGGAAACAACCCAAGTGCCCATCAATACATGAGTGGGTTAATAAAATGTGGTTATATGTATACCATGGGATACTACTCAGCCACAAAAAACAATGGTGATATAGCACCTCTTGTATTATCCTGGATGGAGCTGGAGCTCATTCTACTAAGTGAAGTGTCACGGGAATGGAAAAACAAGCACCACATGGACTCACCATCAAATTGGTATTAACTGATCAACACTTATGTGCACATATAGTAGTAACATTCATCGGGGGTTAGGCAGGTGGGAGGGGGAGGAGGGGATGGGTACATACACACCTAATGGGTGCGGTGCGCACCGTCTGGGGGATGGACACGCTTGAAGCTCTGACTTGGGTGGGGCAAAGGCAATATATATAACCTAAACATTTGTACCCCCGTAATATGCTGAAATAAAAAAAAAAGAACTTTTTCTGTAAAAAATAAATAACTCCAATGACCCTCCCCCCCCCCAAAAAAAGAAACACACAGAATTGCGATCCCCCACTCCTCTAGTGAAGAAATGTCAGCTTACCGCCATCCGGACGACGGGCCAGCACGATCCCGCTGCCTCCTCTGGCTGTCACCAGAAACCCGGCTTTGATCACAGTCAGGACTGCGAGGCCTTTGGCCTTGGCGATGACGTGGGCTGTCAACATCAAACGACAGGCAGTGAGCCCTCTCCGCACACGCGCCTGCACACACGCCACTCAGCACACACGTGGGTTTGCGTGCAGGGTTCCGGGCTCTCCAGTTGTGCTCGGGGCACGCAGGGCCGTGAATAAAACTCAGTCCCGTCGCAGACGGGCCAGGCCCCTCTGCTCCTGCCTCTTTTTCTAATGCTGTTATTTTTGCAGTGCTAAATGCAACATCATAAATATCCCCAAATCCTGCAATTGCCAAAGTAAATTACATATTTGAGAGAGATTTTATTGATATCTAGTAGCAGGGCAAATGTGTTCGCAATTCCAATTAACCTAGAACATAATGTACAATTTAAAAAATAAAAGTTAACATTTTCAAAGAAATTAAGATCCATGCAGTATTAAGGAGAAAGTTCAAAAATGACCCAAAGGCAGCATGAGGTAGACCTTTGATCTTAAAGCCATATAGCTAAGTTCATCTTTTATTAATGTAAAACTTTGGATTGAAAAAGGGAAAAATTAAGCAATTTTACCACATTGAAAAGTTTTTTTAACTTTATAAAATGATCTGCTATAATATGCAAGTACCACTTAACTACTAGTACCCTTAAAATATAATTCAATTTACAAAACACTGGCTTATTCATGTTTCAGAGACATTATTACATAAAATGAGGGTTATTAATAGTGCCTCATTTTTCTGTGGATTTATTTACACAATAGCACATCTTTCACACTAACCAGGGGAGCTTAAAAATATAACTTTGTGATAGTTCATCATCAATTTTATCAAATATTCTGTAAAGGAAGTAGAATCAGACACTACGCTCTAGTATGTCCAAAAAAGGTTTTGTAGATGTCCCTAGAAAACACTAAACTCTTGATATAATTATGCCACCATTTCAAAATTTAAATTAAAAACAGGCTCTTGGAAATAATTCGTCCAAGATCATGAAGAAGTTAACATGCAGAACATTTGTGGAGCTGTTCTTAACTACACAAGGCCACAAGGCACAGAAAAAGGTTGTGTTCTTTTTTTTTTTTTTTTTTTTTTTTGCGGGGGGGACAGAGTCTCACTCTTTTGCCCGGGCTAGAGTAAGTGCCATGGCGTCAGCCTAGCTCACAGCAACCTCAAACTCCTGGGCTCAAGCAATCCTTCTGCCTCAGCCTCCCGAGTAGCTGGGACTACAGGCATGCGCCACCATGCCCGGCTGATTTTTTCTATATATTTTTAGTTGTCCGATTAATTTCTTTCTACTTTTAGTAGAGAGGGGGTCTTGCTCTTGCTCAGGCTGGTCTTGAACTCCTGAGCTCAAACGATCCGCCCGCCTTGGCCTCCCACAGTGCTAGGATTACAGGCGTGAGCCACCGCGCCCGGCCAAAAGGTTGTGTTCTTGGATGGCAGTCTACTAAGGATAGCTTATTTTTTTATTTTAGAAGGTTATAAATATATTGTAATAAGATTGGAAGCTTATTATACATCATGTACGTTTATTTTTACAACCACGTGTTGGCAGAATATCTCCTCAACACCTCATGTTCTATCCTCAATGCTTTTAGAGTTATTATTGCCCTGTTTAGAAATATTAGATATAACAGAAGCAGGTTCTTAAATGAACGTATCTACAAGTCAACTATGTTTTCATGGGTCATCCGCCCAAATTCAGGGACACCCAAATACCAACAAGGCCCAAATAATTTTCCACTTGGCTTTTTTACTTATAGAATGTGCTAATACTAACTGAGGACTTACTTTTCAAATTCAGTTTCATGTACATCTCAGAGCCCTTAACATCAGAGGAGGACAAAGCGCCACGGAGCAGAGCCGGTTGTCCAGCTGTCTTGTTTTAAACGTTTTGTAGACGTCATCTTCTAGCCCATGACACATCTCCCTTGTTTTAAGGTACACACGGTGCCCCGACCAAACTCCGGAAAAAGGTGAGCCTGGGGTCTGCGCTGTGAGCTTCCCGCCCTGCCAGCCCCCATACCCCTCGGGGTTACGAAAGCTCCTGCTCAGGCTGACACGCAAACATCCTGCTCTGAGCTTCCCCCACAGAAAGTTCAGGACTCTGGGGGCTTCTACCTGGAGGCCAGAGACAGGACGGAGTTTTGCTGTGCAGAATCCATGAATGACAACTCACACGCAGAGGTTTCCTAATGCGGGGAAATACCTAACACGCGTGTTTATCCACATGTCGGGCTGGCCTGACGTGTGTTAGATACTGACACGTATCCAGAAATGTCTCCGTCCTCTGCTTCAGAATATTGCTACTGGAAATTCAGCTTTTCTTGTTGAATTTTCCTTCATCTCTAAAGCAGCGCTTCTCAAACCCGTGTGTGCAGGCCACTCACTGGGGACCTGGAGAGAAACGCAGGTCCCGACTCGTGAGATCTGAGCGGATCTCTCACGAGTTCCCAGGGACACCGTGCTGAGGGTTCAGGCTGCACTGTGCTCTCAAGGTGGGAGAACCGGCTGGGCTGATGTGACAATAATTAATATCATCTTGTTATTATAACAATAACGAGTTAAAAAAATAACTTAATGCTCTGTTAAATAACTTTGGAAAATCTGGCGTAGGAAAATTAAACTGGTTTCTTTAATGCAGGACTCAGAGTCATGCACTGTGATTATTAAGAGGGAAATCGGTCTGCAACATTGCCCAAGCTAATTGGCACATGACCTTTCTTTGCATGAGATAAGTATGCTCTGAAACACCCTTTGGAAATAACTGGAAGTGCTAATGAACAGGTGGCAGTTTCCAAAGGCTCACCCTCTGGACCAGGTCTCACTGGGTCAGCTTGACTACATAAGAATTACACAAGGAACATGTTAAAAACATGCATTCCTGGACACACTGCTCTGAGTGATTCAGCAGCGTGGAGTGAGGTTTGAGAACTGCATTTCAGTGGCCTGGGGGTGCTGGTGCACAGCCTTGCTGGGGATTATTGATTAACGTCTTCTTACACCACTGTAGAATGTAAACATCTTATGGGGAAAGAGAAAACACGAAATTGAAATCTATTTACGAGATTAGCTAGTGAGTTTGCAAGGTTAGCTTGCAGGGTTTTCAGAATGTGACGGAACCCTGCACAGGAACTCTGGGGTGTGGTGGAGCAGGAACACACGGGGTTCGGGGCGCGGGGACACGGGAGGCTGCGGAGAAGCCCGTGCAAGGGTGGGGTGGGGAGGGCACAAAGCCCGCGGGTTTGCCCGGCCTGCGGCTGGCCCTGTCTGGGAAACCACCAGGGAAGCGAGCTCAGAGGGCCTCCCAGTCCCCGGTCAGCTGGAGAAAACAGGTGGGCAGAGTACCTGCCAGTAGAGAAAACAGGTGGGCAGAGTACCTGCCGGTAGAGAAAACAGGTGGGCAGAGTACCTGCCGGTACGCTGACGGCTTCCGCCTGCGATGAGGTGCAAGGAAGGGACGCAACTCGGGAACGAGAGTGGGACGAGCAGCTTATTCACCTACCGGGAATGATCTTGTCAGGCCCATTTCTGGAAGTTATTTCCGTGAATTCTCTTAGTATTTTAGCAGCCTTTTTTGCTTCTGATTTCAAATTGGAGGGTATAGGGTTATTCACTGAAAGATATAAAGAAGATATTTTAATGCAAAATTCTACTGAACAGAAGTTAGAAATTTATTATTTCATTTTTCTCATACACAGTTAAGCATTAACAAATCGTATCCTACCACATAAAGGAAACGAATTGGAAATCCTCGTTATGGACAGTATCATCTCTATTTTCCTAATAAATCACATCTACTCTGAGATTGGAAAACCCTAACTTTCGAAATCTCAGAAATTATAAAATCATGGGACCCTAAGGGGTCTTAAACAAAATCTGATCAAACTTCCTCACACGTATCTTTTCCTGTAATTAACACACCTTAATACTAATTTAAAAGGATTAAACCTTTAAAAATTAATGAAAGATGTATTTTACAACTGTCCAAAATACGTAATATAAAATTTAATGTGCTTCAGTATTCTTGTCAAAAATGTTGGGATGGGTGCCGTATGGACTTTTCTATCAGTAAAACTCCAGGAAACTCCGGAATGAAGCAATCACTGCAAACAACGAAAGTCTGCACTCGGGTTGCATTTTCCATGTCTCTTGGATATTTATAAACTCACACGGGTGTCTGGTTGTCATAACGATGCTCACATGATCCTCCCAGCTCTGCAGCACGTGGAGAAGATGGCCCACTCCTTGTCACTGGACAGGGGCCAGAAGGGCTGGAGAAGCTGTGCGGCTTTAACGTGTGACCCGGCGAGTGCTGAGTGCGGGGTCCCTGTCTGACTATGCACAGGTAAAACCGCAGGGCGTCGGGGTGGGAGCGGGTAGGCTTCATTTCTGCTGTGCCACTTGGGTGACTTTCAGAATGGCAGGTAAAAGAGCCTCTGCTTTTTTTTCTTTTTTGCAAAATAAGGATTTTTTAAATAAAGTAATGTGATGCATTTTGGTGCCTGGTATGTTTGAAACATGGAATTTATTTTAAAGTGGAAACTGAATTAGAGTAGTATTGGAACTCTGTCTTGTTTTCTTAAAAAGAAACCTGTATCAGTTCTTTATGGCTCAACACAGGATTATTGGCAAGACTTAAGCTTTGGGAAACTGAGATCCCATAAACCAAATCATCAGTGCTATTAGTTTGGGTAGAGAAATATATTTTCATAGATATTTTATGCAAGCAAAAAAATGTGTATGATGTATGCATGTTCCTTTTCCTTTTCCTTTTTTTTTTTTTTTAGAGACAGGGTCTAGCTCTATTGCCCAGGCTGGAGTGCAGTAGCGCTGTCATAGCTCACTGCAGCCTCGAACTTCTGTGCTAAAGTGATCCTCCTGCCTCAGCCTCCAGAGCAGCTGGGACTATAGGCGCGCATCACCACGCCTGGCCCCTTTCCCCCTTTTAACAACAATGGCATCATGGCATTAGTGTATTTCAGCACTTTGCAATTGTTACTCAATTTTATTCCCAAATAGGTAAAATATTGACTCTCAGTGTAGGCTTTTAAAATCGCCTTCAGGGCCGGGCGCGGTGGCTCACGCCTGTAATCCTAGCACTCTGGGAGGCCGAGATGGGCGGATCGTTTGACCTCAGGAGTTCGAAACCAGCCTGAGCAAGAGCGAGACCCCCGTCTCTACTAAAAATAGAAAGAAATTAATCGGACAACTAGAAATATATAGAAAAAATTAGCCAGGCATGGTGGCGCATGCCTGTAGTCCCAGCTACTCGGGAGGCTGAGGCAGGAGGATTGCTTGAGCCCAGGAGTCTGAGGTTGCTGGGAGCTAGGATGACGCCATGGCACTGTAGCCAGGGCAACAGAGAGAGACTCTGTCTCAAAAAAAAAAAAAAAAAAATCAACTTCAGGAGCTATGATTTACAAAGTAAAATCCACCTGTGTTGCAGGTACAGCTCGGTGAGCTGGAGCGGGAGGAGTACAGGCCCCCCCAGTGCCACCCGACCCAGGCTGTCCCCAGCTCCCACCTCGATCAAGTGCCGATTTGATTTCTGTCCTTATGTATCAGTTTTGTCTGTGCCAGAATTTCACATAAATAAAAGTACACTGTGTATTCTCGTCTATCTCATTTCACTCGCCCTAAAATCACTGAGTGTCACTCATGGCGCTGCACAAGGAGAGGCTCTTGCCTTTGGGCTGTCGAACTGACTGCCCTAACGGGCCTCAGCTTGTTCTCCGCTCACTCTTGACGGGCGATCGGGTTGCTTCCGGTTTTTGGCTATCCCCAGTAAAACCGCTGCAAACATTCCCGTGTAAGTCTTCTGTGGAAGAATGTTTTATTTCTCCTGGGTAGCTTTTTAGGACAGGAATAGTTACGTGTGAGTGTGTGCGTAACTCTGCACGGAGCTGCCCAGGGGTCCCTCAGGGACCTGCCACCCGACTCCCACCAGAGCTTTACGAGCTCCCCAACACTGGGAATGGCAGCTCTTTAAGTTCTAGTTATTTTAATGGGTGCGCAGTGACATCTCGTTGTGGATTTAATTTTCACATCTCAGGACCGACGATGCTGAACACTTTTTCCTGTGCTTATTTCTGTCTTGAAGTAAGCGTCCAAATCTTTCGCCCACTTTTAAAAGTGGTTTGTCTTCTATTTTCTTAGTTGTAAAAGATCTTTACACATCTCCCTCTTCAATATATATTTTCTAAATGTTGTTTTCTCAGTCTTTGGTCTGCCGTGCCGTTTCCTCAGTGGTGTCTGTGAAAGTTCTGGAGGTGTTATTTAAAAACCCGCCTCCACCATCCTCCTAGTGCTGGGGCTCTCGCTCCATATATGGCAGGTTACGTGACTGTTTTTCTGCATGTCACTCAGACGTGTTCGCTTTTTCCCCCAGTCTGCTTCTCTTCGGATATTTTTGGTTGCTGTGTCTTCAAGTTCGCTGTTTTTTAAAAATCTGCTATTCATGCCATCAAATAAATTTTTCATTTCAAATACGGTGTTTTCAACTCTCCCATTTGGTTGTTTTCGACGCCTTTCGTTTCTGTCTGCGTTATGTCTATGCTGTTCTTTGAATCTCTGGCACATTTAAAATAGGCATTTTAAATCCTCGTGTGACAACTGTATTGTCTCTGTCATTTCTGGGGCTTTTTGGACTGATTCTCCTCCCAGTTATGGGTTACGTTTTCCTGTTTCTGCTCATTTCTAGTTAAATACGATGGTGCTGGACCCAGTACAGTGCACACTGAAAATCGCCAAGTGCCTAGATTTCATCTCCTTTAAAAGCACTGGCACTTGCAGATCAGCTTGAGCTCGTCAAGGCTTGTTTTTATGTTTTTGTGTATGTAGAGTCCCCTGTAGGACGATTTTTCTGGTGCCATGCTCCGTCTATAAATTTAATTATGCTGCAAGTCTACAGCTCGGCCTTCTGGTTTTAAATTTTATTTACAGTTTTCAGCACTTGTCTTTACTTACATAGCAACATTTCTCTGGGCCTTCTATAGTCATCTTTCTACCTATTACAATGAATAAAGGCCTTCGTTTAAAAACCAGCTGGGTGCAGTGACTCAGTCCCGTAATCCCAGCACTTTGGGAGGCTGAGGCAGGAGGATCACTTGAGCCCAGGAGTTCAAGGCTGCAGTGAGCTGTGATTGTGCCACTGCACTCCAGCCTGGGGGACAGAGCGAGACCTGTCTCAATCAATCAATCGATCGATCAAACAACTATTATTTTCTATTTTCTCCCAGAGCTTTTATGTTACATTAAACATTTGATCCATCTCAAGCTTATGTTGGTATAGGATGTAAGGCAGGAACCTAATATTTTTAGAATATACCACATAATTTCTTGCCTGAGCCACGATACCTAATTAAAAATGTCACCTTCATGACAAAAAGCAAGAAAAATACTTGTTATAAATATATGACAGAGATGACATGGTAGATTAATAATTATTCTGGGACAACCACTCATTTATATCAAAATGAAATAAAATTAGATTATAATATTATATCATACACAAAACATTCAACATATTAAAGGACTAAACATTAAAAGAAAAATTTAATACTTTTAGAAAAAAAATAATAGAACATATCTTTATGATTTGGGTCTGAAGGAATCCCATGAACAAGGCACAGCAATAAAGGGAAACTGTAGGCATATTTAACTAAAGTTAAAAAACATATCAACATGAATTTAAAAAATAAAAAGCCACAGACTGAAAGGTGTTTGTCAAACATATAACCTACAGATGCTCAGGATCTAGATACATAAAGATCTTCTGAACATCACCAGAAAGACAAATAGCATAGGAGAAACCGGGCAAAGTGTGCAATTAGTTAATTCACAGAAGGCCAATAAATAGATGAAAAATTGACCAAATCGACTAGGATTCAGGGTCTTACAAAGACAGACCATAATGAGTCACCATTTCTTATCCTTCAGATACAAAAAAAAGTTAAAACTCTGCAGTGTGTGTGCAGGTTAGTGGCGCAAAGGGAAGCCTCGTGCCTATGCTAGGCTGCGGATCCGCACAGCTGCCTTGGAACCCCAGGGCAGGGTGTGCGAGTCTCCAGGGACAGCGCAGGGCGATGTCCGAGGGTGCGCTCACCGAGACACATGCCCTGGCTCTGGAAGGTATGTGCACCAGGACCCTGTGAACATCATCTATTTGGAAAGGGGGTTTTTACCTGTGCAGTTAAGGATCACAGGAGGAGCGGACGCCCGATACCTGGGCGGGTCCCAAGTCTGATGACGGATGTGTCCTGACATGACAGGGGAGAGGAGAGGCCCGGTGGCCGTGGGGCGGGCTGGAGGCCCCAGAGCCGGGGGCAGGCGGGATTGCCCTGGGACTGCCGGACTTCTGGCCTCCAGGGCTGGCACAGAGTCGATGCCTGTTGTGAGCCAACCGTTTGTGGTAACTCGCTAGGGCCGCCCAGGACACCATTGCAGCAAGTGTAAGAACGTCACTGAGGCAGTGTTGTTAGGATGCCTTTCTGTGAATGTTGTAACGCATGCACACAAATAAAGACGTGCTATTTGTGGGGATATATGTTTGTGTGCGTAAAAACATAATGACACCTGACCTGGTGGTCAGTGGGGCGGGGTGCCAGGAGGGGCCAGAATCGGGCAGAGACACACGTTTTCCTTGGGCTGTGTCTCAGGTGGGGGTGGAAACTGTGTCACTCTCTGTAGTCTCTGGTATGAGCGAAATACTACACAAAAATTACTGAGCACAAACCGAATATTGTATGCGTAAAATATTTAAGACGTTAGTAGAAACATGGCTGCAGCTGTAAAATTCACATCACGGATAAATACTCCATAAATTTTCTGTCGTTTCAAACCTGACTTCTCCGCCTGGCACACATATTTGCACACACAACCCCCAGCAGGCACACACACAGACAACATTCAAAGCCAGATCTGGGGACAGGCTGTACCCCGAACACTTGTTTTTTGCATACATTTGCACAACACTGATTATTCTGGAATCTGAATTTCTAGGACCTAATATAAAGTTACTCCTCATTTCTCAACAATCATGTACTTGTTTAAAATCAAACTATCCCATCTTGGTGGTGGCCTGGAGATGCTGGAGTCGGACACCCTTTGCGCTGGCAACGGTGGATGCGAAAGAGAGAGAAACACGAACCGCCCCCCCCGCCCGAAGCACGCGGTTCCTGCGTCAGGAAGGAATCTTAAGACGTCCCTTCAAGATGATGTTGATTTACTAGTATCTTTTCAAATTTTCCTCTATTAACGCTTTGATTATACAGTTTAGATTTAGAGGGTCTTAGAAAACATATGAGGAAAATTCCAAGTCAATATTTGGGTCTTTAAAGTGCGATTTATGGAGGTAGATTTTAGTCATGGTTTGAGTAACATACTAAAGGCAGAGGTCTGTCTATTTGGTATCCCAAGTGATCAAGGAAAAATATATAGTCCAGGGGCATTTCCAACTTTCCAATGAAGTCTTTACACAAACGACAGACATTGAGGACACCGATTAGTCGCGCTTGGGTGGGCCCTGGCATCCCTCGCTGTGGCCGCTGACAAGGAGAAGGGTATCGGGCCGGTGCAACAGCCAGACAGGTGAGAAGGTAACTGGGGAACTGGTGACACCGATCTGTGTTTATAGGTAAATATATTAACCGCCATTTGCATTGTGACTAGATAATGTATCTGTTTTCTAACTCTTCACTGGTATCTCAGCCACACAACCCTGGTTTCCCACAGAATGACAGACTGAGCCACAGGGGAGAGTTTGACGGTGGCGCTGGCCCCGCCGTCCACCCACACGTGCTACCTGTGCCACAGCGTGGAGCCCATGTGTCATTTCTGCACGGAGACAGCTAAGGAGGAGCGTGTTTCCTCCACCCTCTGTCCTTGTCCCTCGCGGGATGAAGAGGACTTTGATGGCAGAACCAGCTCGCTGAGTCGCCACATGAAGGAAGCTGCCCCTGCCTGGACACGCATGTGAAACGCCACACGAGGGAGACGCTGCTCTTACTGCGTTAAGCGGCTGAGATTTGGGGACTTAGTTATTGCAGCTAACTTTACCCTAATCATTACACAAACAATTATTTGATTTCTCCATGGCATTTGTTGAAGAAGAAAGGTGGAGAAGTGCTTGTAATTTTAATTTTCTAACTTAGGACTAGATTTGACTTGTTTTTATATGCATTTTAATCACTTAGAAGGTAGAAAAATGGGTAAAATACTTATCAAGTATGATTATACTGTACGTTAACATTTTTATCTCTTTCATAGTATTCGCTATAAATAGTACACGTTATTCACATGTCATTTAGAAACAAGCAAAGCAGCGGTTTTGCCTTTCCATTACACGTTACAGGGATAAAAAGATGTGTTGCTATGCCGAGCACCCCATCATAGACACACCTTAAAACAATTTGACATCATGGGATTCAACCCTGCGTTTTCCTCCGTGGGACCCGGCCACGCTGCTTCCCCCGGCAGCACCACCTTCCTGTTCACTTAGGGCAGCCGCAGCAGTGCAGGTCCAAACGGGGGGTAGAAACCACACAGTAGGTTACAGAGGGGGAGTGTGATATAAGAATTATTAACCACGATGAAAGATCTAAGGGAACTCTACATGGCAACCGAGGTTGTGAGAATTCTTGGGAGGGACGAGCTTGGAAGAGAACATCGTTTCCTGTGTCTCTGTTCCCAGTTCTGCTCTGTTTGCTGTGTCAAAGAAAATAAAACTCAGGACCCTCTAAATGTATGATGCCAAGGGAGACTGAGTCACGTAGCATGTTTGCAGTTCTGTTCTGAGCTTACAGCTTAACCCTCTTCCTCATCGTTCTTGTTCTGTAACGACCAGGAGAGACCAGACCCATCACTGACCTATGTTATGGATTAACTGCCTCCGCCACTGTCCTGCACCAACCTAGACTAGACAGTGCCCGAGACTCCGTATCAGTTATGCCTTCAGTGTGCAACGTAAATATACCTTTCCCAAAAGAACAAGACCACCTCAGCTCATCAGACCATTGGAGGTATGCATCAAGCCTGACACAGACGGATGCTGAAATTCTGTTAAACTTCCCTACGCTTTGTCCATACTTAGCAATCCCAAACCTCTATGCTCGCAGCACTGACTTCTTTGGAATCTGCTTCCTGGGCAGCTGTCCTCAACTTTGCACTGGAATAAACTCTCTTTAAACTAGATTCTGATCATGTTGATTATTTTAGGTTGACCTTTTGGCGACTCAGATAGGACCTGAACTGTGCCTCCAGCCGCCCCGTTTTTCCCGACAATCGAGGCCTTGGTACAGCATTGACAACTCCCCCTCACCGACCTTGCTGGAGCTGGCGGGGTCTCTACCAAGGGTTCTCTGGGCCTCAGATCTGCCAGATTTTGTTTGAGAGTCAGAATTCTTTCAACCAACACAATTCCTCAGAGCTGGAAGTGAAGCTCTGCTTTTAAAGCAGGAGTTTCGTTTGCTGTTCTCTAGAGATTCTGTTGGCTTCAGATGTGATTTCCACTTTTCTCTGAGGTCAGAGTTTTGTCTTACTAATTAGAGTTTGCAACCTTTTCTTTCATTTGATTTTTTGGGAAACTGAGTCTCCTCTGTATCAATGAGTAAGGTTTTTACTTTCCAAAATCTTTGAATTATCACTTTGGTTAAGTAAATAAATGACTTAATTTATAGTGACCTGTGATCCTGTTTTGATATCAAGTGTTTTAAACCTTTTATATTTGACATAATTTCCAAAATAATATTTCAAATTCTAAAATTAAGTCTTTTATTCCTGAATTAACTTGCACATAACAGAAACCCCTGGAAATCCAAAAGCGATACATTAGGGTTACTTACAGGCTTACTGGGTACATTAGAATAATAAGGGAAGCATTGTCAAATAAGAAATGATGGTTTGCTTTCTTCAATTCTATTTGTATAAATGTGTTATTAATATGTGCTCCAAAATTATATGGTATTCCTAAAATCCCCATGTGTCTTGGTATATGTTTTTAGTAATAATTACGGACATTATGTTAAAGTGCTACATGCTAAGAAATAACCAAATATCCTTATCCATTGCATCCTTAACCATGGCTACTCTAAGTCATTTCTCATCCACAGACAATTATTGTTTTACTTTGATTCTTGTCAAATAAGCAGTTTGCAATTAGCTACCACCCAAAATTTGCCTTTTCTTCAAGGAAATTCACGGAAAGGACACTGACCAGTACTCTTGGGTATGGGTTTCTGATAAATTTGTAGGTCGTACCATTGGACTAGTAAAAGCTTCCAGGACTCTAATTAAAAAGCTGAAATATTCATGATTGCTAACCCAACATCAAGCAGAACAAGAATTACAAGGGATTGAACTGGCAGAGGACTAAAATGATTTTTATGACTTTTTGTGTTTGAAGCATTGCGGATTCTTTTTATATTTTGTTTTCCAGAGTCAAGAAAACTTTTTTGAGCTATTTATAGCTTAAAGAAATTGGGTAAAACATACTTTTGTGAGCAGAATTGAAACATTTTCCTTTTTCTCTACCTAATTTCCCCCAAATTTGGAAACTATTCATGAGTATTCCTATTTTATGACAATATAGTTACAGCTATTTGAGTAAGTTCAATGAGAATCTGTTTTCTTTTGTAACGGGACACAATTGGCTATTTTACCAAGGCTGCAATGGCAGATTTTCAGATATGGCCAGACTGCTTCCAGGAATTCAGGCTGACTTTATAGAGCTGATTAAAAAGACCCTTGGAAAGACTGGCCTGGTCCCTTGTCTACATGGTTCCTTTACAAGGTTCCTGATCTTGCAGTAAGTAGAAAATGTCACTTTCTGGCTGGCCCAGGAACCTGAAGATATTTTGGAAACCTCGGGAAGAGAGAAATTCACCAGCTTCATGCAGGTATTACGGGCACAGTCTGATAGTGAATTGTTGGCTTGGCCTCCTAACCTCAAGGCTTTTAAGAGTCTAACCTGAAATGCCTTATAAAAAGTTCCAGCAAAGTCAACTTAAAAGAGCCTGTACAGCCATTCACTATATCAGGCCAAGTATAATACTAAAATTTAGTTTGCAAGTAAATCGGTCCTAATAATCCTGGATTA